>CABHPR010155631.1:0-17508 GCA_902168415.1 Peromyscus melanophrys | reverse complement strand
GCTGGGGGCTCCATGGAACACAGTGAGCCTGTGCTGGGGGCTCCATGGAGCACAGTGAGCCTGGTCTGGGGGCTCCATGGAGCACAGTAAGCCTGGGCTGGGGGCTCCATGGAACACAGTGAACCTGGTCTGGGGGCTCCATGGAGCACAGTGAGCCTGTGCTGGGGGCTCCATGGAACACAGTGAGCCTGTGTTTGGGGCTCCACAGAGCACAGTGTGTCCGGGCTGCGGGATCCATGCACACAGTGACCCTGTGCTGGGGGCTCCATGCACACAGTGAGCCTGGGCTGGGGGCTCCCTTTCAGTAATACTTGTGTGTCACCTTGCAAATCTGTTTTCTTTCACACTGGATGAAAGTGGCTTTAGTCACTGGGAGAACCAGGGAAGCAGGGGGTTGAAAGTGGACAGCATAAGCCAGTCAACACTGGTTAGCGTCCTTCCCTTTCCTCACAAATCAAATTTCACAAATACTTCCTCACACGGTCGTTCTTGGGCCTGGTGACAGCATGTCACCTGGGTAGGCTTTAAAATGTTCCCATGCCCAGGCCCCTTCTGGTCAGGGTAGGCCTGGATACCAGCAAACCGTAACGCTCTGCTGCAGAGCTGAGCATGGACCTCACTGCCCTGGAAGCGCTGTTCACCCTCTCACCCTTCAGTGCTCTGACCTACATGTTTTCCACGTAAGGTCTTTAGTAGTTGGCACAGTTTTTGTACCACTTTACTGATAACCAGGATTTCTGAAAGCTGACCAAAGCATGGTGCTTCATACTTCTTCTTTCCAAAGACTCCTCACCACAGCCCTGTTCTGAAGATGAGGAAGCTGGGCTGGAAAAGGTAGAAGGGCTGACTGACTCATTATGTGGAGAGGAGTCAGGGAGGAGCTCACCCCAGGTGAGTCTAACTCCAGAGTGCGAGCCATTGGTCACCAGACCCGGTGGTGCTCGCTTGAAATTCTTGAGTAAATGGAATATAAACTTCTAGTAAATGGACTATAAACAAGGGTGGACCCTTCCTGTTTGCAGCAGGTCTCCAATTCAGTCAACAGGCTTTGACAAGTCGTGAACAAGCCTCAGAGCACCTGGGATGGTCAAGGCACAGACTCGATGAGGACGGAGATGATGGTTCAGTGGTGGCCAGGACAGCCTGAGGCTGCCTCTCCAGTTTTCTCACAGATGCGGGACGGTTCTCAAAAAGACAGAAGGCAGATGACAAAGTAGCCCCACGGCTTCTAACCTAACATGCTTTCACAGCCAGGGTCTCCTGACAGTTCCCTGGACGAGCTCTGTTGGCATCCCAGGTCCTGCAGGATCAAGAAAGCAGGTAGATATGCTTCTGGGGGCTCCTGGGTGGGTGGCAGTGACCTCAACCCCACGTTAATTGTGCTTCCCCCACCCACAAGCTTCCCTCCTAATCTGCGGCAACCAAGCGCTGCCTGGATTTTCTGGACCAGCTCTGAGTCTATGTAATTTTATTCTTGTCAAAATAGGTGGTGCTGAATGTCTATTATCCCATCAGTTAGGAGGCCTCTGAGATAAGGGGATTGAGAGGCCAAACTGGACCCCACAGGACCCCGCCTCAAAACAAAACAAGAGTGGTCTGTGTGATTCAGTGTTCTGCTTTCAAAGACTTTATCAAGTGAGAATGCTCTTAAATGGGGACATTCTCTCCCCTGCCATGACGGAGTGTGTCACCAGCAGGATTCTGAAGTGGGGAGCTGGAGAGGTGGCTTAGGTGGTGGTTTGTTTAGCGTGCTCAAAGACCTGGGCTCACTCCCCGGCATCACTGAAGTCAGATGTGGTGGTGCACGCTTGTAAACCCAGCACTGAGGAGGTGGAGGCCAGAGGATCAGAAGTTCAAAGTCACCCTAGGCTACATAGTGAGTTCCAGGCCACCATGGGCCACAATGAGACCCTGTCTCAAAAAAAAAAAAAAATTAAAGGAGTGGGCACTATGGATTTTTTAAATTTTATGAACATCGACTGGTGTTTTGCCTGCATGTATATCTGTGTGAGGATGTCGGATCCCCTGGAACTGGAGTTACAGAGTTACAGACAGTTGTGAGCTGCCATATGGGTGCTGGGAACTGAACCTAGGTCCTCTAGAAGAACAGATGGTGCTCTTAACCCCTGAGCCATCTCTCCAGCCCCTTAGAATAGTTTTTAAAATAAAAAAAGGAAGGAAGAGAGGGCGGGAGAGAGGGAAAGAAGTAGGAGACAAGGGCAGGATGTGAGAATGTTGCCAGGGTGTCAGGAAACTCCAGCCAATCCTTTTTTGTTTAAAATTACTTTTAAACCAATTAATTAATTAAGCCAGGTAGTGTGGCGTGTGCCTTTAATCCCAGCACCTGGAAAGCAGAGGCAGGTGGATCTCTGAGTTTGAGGTCAGTCTGATCTATAGAGTGAGTTTCAGGACAGCTAGGGCTACACAGAGAAATCCTGTCTTGGAAAAAAAATTAATTGATTGATTGATTAAGTATGGGGGGCACATGTGTCCCGTCACATGTGGGTGTCAGAGGATAACTTGTTGGGGTCAGGTTTGTCAGTCCACCATATGGGTCCCAGGGACAGAACTCAGGCTTGGCATCTGTATCCTCTGATCATCTTGCCAGAATTCTTTTTCTACTTGCCAAATTTTCTATACTGACTTTTGCAATACAAAAATATTCCCAAGTTCCTCTGGTGTCCATTCTAACAAAACTCACAAAGTTTGACCATATTCCATCCTCTGGGATAGCCAGCTTTTCTTGCGCCCTGTCCTTTCCTAGGTGATGACGAGAAAAGAGGTGGCCAGCTTGATGGATCTGCTGCAGAGTTTACAGTGCCAGCCCTGTGGTGATGACTCAGGATTTCCCCCACAGCCAATCTGGCACTGGCATCCTCCTCACCCCTAAGCCCGGCCCTGGGGCGGGCTTCGTTGAACTCATAGTCAGGCCCCTGTCACTCTGCATGCAGTGAAAGGGAGGTGGGAAGCCACCACTGCAGATGCCATGTCCCCCTGTGGGCCCAAGCTCTAGAGCACACCAGCCTTGACACGTCTTTAGTGGGTCCAAGGGCAGGGCAGCCTTATGGACCTCCTCTGCGGTGTGCGGGAGTGGCGGGTGTCCAGAAGTACAGCTAGCTGCCCAGAGTAAACACGCCTTTCCTCTGTGGTTCTTTCTTCTTTTGGGGGTGGTTGGTGACTCCGTCTTGAAGCTACCCAACCCAATCTGCCAAATAGGCCAGTCCCCAAGTAGAGCTGACAAAAAAATAGAATGGTTCTCAGCTTTGGACCTGGTCAGACCCTGGTTTGAGTCTTGTCCAATTTTACTACTTACTGAATTAGGACTCATGGGGAAGTCACATCAGATGGCGTCTCATCCAAGAAAGAGTTTAATAACAGTCTCACAGGGCTGTCATAAGGAACACACGAAAGACAACAGTTGTAAAGAGCCTTGCACAGGTTCAACAAACAATACCTACTCCCGGGGCTTCAGTCTTCTTGACCCCCTGCCTAGGCTCTTGGGGCAGAGGAAGACCCTGGACTCAACTTTAGGAGCTGACCTCTCTTGGGAGAGCCATGTGAACTCAGGCTGGCTACTCAGCCATTCTTCTCTGAATTTTGTGTGTCACTAGCTCTAGGGATGTGTTACTTTTTTTAACCATTCTGACCAAGAATCTGACAGAAACTAGAAAGGCAGGGATTATTTGGTTTATGGTTTTAGAGGACTTAGCCCATAGTCTCTGGTCCCCATGTGTTTGGGCAGAACTTCCTGGTAAGACGGTGCAGCACTAGAGACTTGGTGTCCAACTAGGAAGCAGAGCAAAAGGACACGAAGCAGTCCTGGATAACTGTGTCCCCAAGAACCACCCCCACCCCCATGACCCATTTCTTCCAGATAAAGCTTCCACAACCTCCCACAACAGAGCCACTAGCTGGAGACCAAGGGTTCAAAACCTGCCTCTGAGGGATCTTTTCTCTTCCCTCAGGACCAAGGTGCATCCTTTCTAGGGGAGGGGAATTCGTCCTTTCCTGGGTGAAGGTTGTGATACTGTCCCCCAGGCCCTCTCTCTTGGCCACTGGTGGTCAAAGGAGTAAATGATGGCCGTGATCACATCAGACCCAGGAGCAGGCTCCAGACTCCCGGCCTGGTGGTGGTTCTCTGAAGCACACACACCAGCTCGGCAGTGTACTTCCAGGGCATAATGGCTACTTGTATAGACTCAGACAATACAGCGGTGATCATAATAATGGTTGCCGTGTGGCGCTCCACGGTTTGGAAAGCCACATTCTCGTGCTTTGAGTGGTATCTCTGTGACAAATGAGACCCCTTGGTTTCAAAAGGCTAAAGGATGACACAATGTGAGTGGTTAAGCCTTGCCCCTTAACCCCAAATCCTGAAGTTAAGTTCGGGAGCACAGGGGTGTGGCTCAGTGGTGGCATACTTGTCCCGCATGTGCGAAGCCCTGGGTTCCATCTTCAGCAACGAAATAAAAGCACCAGAACACATGAAGATGTAGTAGGGCCCAGCTACTCAGAGTCCCTGGAGCCCTCTGAATGAAACACCTGTACACACCCCAGGCAGCTCCCCGTGAGTGATTCTCTTAGTGGAGAAAGTGAGCGTTTGAGAAACAGAGAAGCGGGTAGCTGTCACACATGCTGGTGTCCCTTGGAGAGGCCTTGGGAACAAGGGAAGCGGTTCAAGAGTGTGGAGCTTCTCTGGCTCCACACCTGCACCTTAAAGTGGCTTTCAACAGGACACGACCCAGTACTCTCCGAAAGTCAGCCTCAACCTTTGGGACAAAAAAAAAAAAAAAAAAAAAAAACAAGTCCCCTGCCTCATCTCTCTTCTATGTAGTCCAGCCACAGCGGGAAGAGAAATCTCAGAAAGGTTTTCCAGGAAGCAAGATGCTACTCCCAGTCACCTACACTCCTGGGCACACCAAGGGAACTCCCTCTTCTGTCTGGAGCCTGAGCCGAGGGACCTTGTTGGCTCCCTGATATAATGGGTGGCACAGGTGCAGGCTGGCTAAGACCAGAGGTGCTGATGGCCCCTAGCACCTATCTCCATGTTCCTACCCCCCGGGGTGGGGGAGTGGCTTAGGGTTGCCTGCTCAGGGGGAGGAGGGAGGGTGGGGTGGGAGTTGAGGGGGACAAACCCAGTGCTGAAAACCTGGATTTCCAAATTGTTACTGGCATGGCGGCAGCGGGGGTGGGGTGGGTGCACCCGGCTGTGCGTCCTGAAGCCACCATCAGTTAAATTCTGCCCCTGCCCTTCCCTTCGCCTAGAGACCAGCTGTGCGGAGGCACTATTTTCAGCATGAGCAGCAGCAGCAGCAGCACAAGTGCCCAGCACAGCCAGCCAACTTCCTGACATGAAACCCTAGCCCCAGGTCTCCTGGGCCCCGGGGCGCGACAGGCAGACCCTCAGACAAGGCTCTGGGTCGTGTACACCTCTCTCCCCGCTGATTCCTATCCTAGGACTACTCTAGTCATAAAGTGAAACGCGTCTTCTCAGTGAGCATTTGTGCATGTCTGCTCCAAGTCAGGCACCGGGCAAGGCATTGCAGGAACACTGCCTCCTTGGTTACTACAGGAGAGCCGTGCTGTGTAGGGTAAGAGCATGTCATACTTCTTGCCGGTAACATTAGCTCTTCAAAACTGTTTTCACAGGGGTGGGAATGGATTTTACGTGTATGTTTTACAGGGAAACTTCCAGAGGCCTCAGTCTGAGCCAGGCCTGTGGCAGCCATGTCCGCAGTGGACATAACTTCTTCAGATTGGTCATCTATAATTCACACGTGTCCTTCTGTCCCACTATTTTTCCCTTCAAGAATGCCTTTTCAGATGCCTGTTTCTCGGCGTTTCTCTTGCTTGTTCAACAACTGAGGTCTTTCTTGCCAGAGATTCCAGGATCTGCTATGGACTGGCTGGCCACTGGAGGCCCTGGCAAGCAACCCACCAGGGCTGTGGGTCCCAGAAGGAGCTGCCAACAGAATGCAGGGCTTCGGGAAAGGCCACCAGTGCCAGTGGGAAGGCAGGAGCTGGCTGGCCAGAGGCCTTCTTCACGGCTCAATGCCGCGCGGCTCTCACTTTTATTAGCTTTGTGAGATTTAGATCACTCAGTATTAGCCACAGGTTTTGGGGGTCACAGCAGAGGTTAGAAAGAGTTCTTTCCCCATGAATCACACTTTCCTAAGATGTGAAACCCCTGAGAGGAGTCAGCTTGCTTTATAGAGCTGGCAGCAGAGAGGGGGACAGCAAGAGCTCATGGGGAGCTCTCCTGGAGAAACTTCTGGAAGGCTGGACAAAGGAATTTGTGGGTAGGAGAGAAGCCAGAAGGCAAAGATTCTCTGGGACAAGTTAGGTTGACCGGAGCTGGCAAGTGGGGCTGCCACGAGGCTCACAGATCCTGCCGGCCTAGAGGACAAGGCATGCCGGCTTGTGTAGTACATGAACCGCAGTTACATGTGGCGATTCTGTGTTTCTTTATTCCTCCCTGGACTGAGCTGGTGTCTTTTCAATGACATCTGCAGAATTCTCTTGATGGCCTCGGAACAGCAACGCACTTGTCTATGCCCAGGTCTGTCCACTTCACAGTTACGCCTGAGGACACCCATGTCTTTGTAGCTTTTGCTTTCCAGCCGAGCCCGAAGTATGGAGCCAACAAACGCTCGTGGAATGGGTGAGCAAAGGCTGACAGAGTTCTTTCAATACTGTTGGAGACTGTCACGGCTGGCCCCAAGCATGATGAGACCAGGGAAGCTTTAATTTCTTTAAAGAAAAAGTACAATAAAGTTATGCCCTCCTGAAGACCCAGGTGGCCGGGCTATACTTTAGGAAGCCGTCTTGGTGGGGTTTGTTCTTTTAGGGCTTCATGTCTCACTTCTCAGCCCTTCTGTCAGCTCCAGAAGCCCCAGTCCTGACAGGGCAGCAGACAGTCCTGCTGGTCTTTAGAACGAAGGGAGCACAGGGGTCAGTGTACTGGGGAGGGAGTTGCTCACCTCACCAGAGAAGCAGGCTTAGAGAGGGAGTGCCAAGGCAGGGCTGGCCTGGGAATGGCCTCTGCCTTACTCCTAAGTTTGGTTCTTGAACAGAGCAAGGGTGGGTGCCTGCTCCAAGGTCACGCAGCTAGTAAGAGACCCAATAACTCCATTCCTCAGCTCTCTTTCTGCACGTGCGTCAAACCATTATTTATATTTGTTTGTGTGTTCATTTATGTATTTATTTATATGTGCATTGGTGTTCTGCCTGCATGTACATCTGCAAGGGTGTTGTATCCCCTGGAACTGGAGTTACAGACAATTGTGAGCTGCCATGTGGGTGCTGGGAACTGAATCTGAGTCTTTTGGAAGAACAGCCAGTGCTCTTAAACGCTAACTCTCTAGCCTCAAGTCAAGCCTTTTAAAAGCCCCCCCCCCCCAACCCCCCGCCAGCATCAGGGAGTTTTGGGTCACGAGTGAGGAGGACTCAGGCATAACTGTTTATTCTTGGACTACCCTTGTGGCTGGCCTGGGCCTCTCAGCCCAGTGTCTTCCCCAAATTCATCTGTGTGCTCTGAGGCCCTGCCAGTCCCCCAGGCCTGGTGTAAATTACGACCCCAGGGTGGATCACAAGCCTTTGCACCCCCAAGCTCTTGATTGGCCATTCTAGCCTCTGGGCTGTCACAGGGCCTGAGGGCTTCAGTTCTTCAGGACTAGCCAAGGCTCCTGCTCTGCCTGGGGACCTGCCACCTGCAGCCACTGTCTACGTATGGTCTTCTCTGCCGGGGTATCTAGATATCACCTAGACATCACCGCTGTACTGGGCTCACCCACCGTAATGCTGCCCATCCCTACTTACTGGGCTAAAATGTCCATTTGATTATGTCTCATAGCAACACGGTTCAAGTCCTCTATCTGGCAGCTCTCAGCGTTCCCTAACACCCTACTCCTTACTTTGCTTCTCTGTAACAACGCTTCTCTGTAACAACGCTAAGCACCTGAGGGAGGCATGCCAGTGTGAACAGACACCTTATTCTGCATGCGTGCCTTGACTCTGGAGAGAAGGGGAAGTCCAAGATGCAGCTTTCCACAACTTAACACCACTTCTAGGAGCCCAGAGTACCCAGGAAGAGCACACCATGTTCTCTTTCCAGCCAGGAGATCGGGATCCTAAGAATGGCCTGCTCAACTCTGTCCTGTGGCCTGAAGAATCCATCTGTTCTGTCTCCTCACTGTTTCCCCAGCCCTAATCTGAAAAAAAAAAAAAACGTCCACCCCTATCACCCAAGTTCTGGTCAAGACAAGCATCATTCTTGCTGGGTCCCAACGGATCTTTAAGTGAAATGTGTGGAGAACCCTCCAGGCTGGTTATGTGGAGGCTGGAGCTCCAGAAGCCCTTGCTTGAACCCACTTCCTCCCCAGCCTTCTGGGTGCTGCAGAACACCCTGTGTGGAGTCCCTGGGTGGGTTAAGCCGGCCCAGGCCTGTTCTTCCCACAGCCCAGCCCTGGCTGGGGCAGCCCTGTGGCCAGTTGGTGGCGCCACCCAGCCCCTGCCTCAGGCTGCCAAGGTTGGCAGCCTCGCGGCCACGCTGCACAACTCTGCGCCTCTCCTCCTCAGTTTATTCCTTCCAGATACACAGTTGCTGCTTTTTATTTGGATCACTTTTCTGCGTTATGGCATTTGGGTTGTTTTTCCATCCCTCCCAACCCCCGCGGCAGATTCCTAAGAAGACTAACTAGTTTTTGGAGCGGGCTTTGAGCACATCTGCTCTCTCTGGCTGTGGCATTCCAGGAAGGTCCTGTCAGGGGTCTTAGGTCCCAGGGCTGGAGGTGCTGGGCTGTGGAGGCTATGGGCGGGGTCCAGTGCCTTTGGTGGTGAGGTCTGCAGTGGACATGCTCACCGCAGCAGCCGGGGATAGGTCTCATGGGCCTGAAGGTTGCCAGAGCCCCAGTGCGGCTGTTTGCCAAGTCCCTGGCCCTGCTGGCTGTGGCTACCGGCTGTTAGCTTACATGTGTGTAGGACAGACTTTGGGCATAGAAGACACCAAGTCCCTCCCCAAACAGTGTCTCAGTCTTCGTATTGGTGAGACGGAGTGGGATACTGTGTGTGGTGACCGGAAGTGGAGTCAGTATACACTTGCGTACTACAGATGTGTGGCAGGTTCAGAAGTTCCAAGACCTCTAGGTTCCACCCCTGACTTCCCCACCAGCCCTTCACAGGACTGTTTTAACAAGTGAGACATGAGAAAGTGCTTTCCCGGCACATAGTAAATGCTCAATAAATGTTTTAGCTACTATGTGTGTATGGAAGGCAAGGAATCTCAATTTGGGGTGGTGCTTCTTGGACTCTGGTATGTGAGAACTGTTTGTTGAAAGTGCTCATTTCTGAACCTCACCCACAGACATTAAGATTCAGCATGTCTGGGGTGGGCTTAGGAACTGACATCTGAATCTGGAGTCCTTAGCGATATTGACATGCTGGCCCAGAGTCTGCTGTGGAGTCATCAGACTTATTGTTGGTGTGGTGTGTGTGTGTGTGTGTGTGTGTGTGTGTGTGTGTGTGTGTGTGTGGTCTGGAGGAAGGTAGTAGGTGTATGAATAACTAGGGCTGGGAAGGACTGAATTATTTCCTGGGCTCTGGCGTATCCTTCCATATGGCTTTACAAACAGACCAGAGACCTAAAGAGTAGAGTGGTATAAGGCCAAGGGGTGGGCAGGAGCTGCTCCAGGCATAGCTTGGGGCTGGATGACAGTAAAGATTTGTTCAAACTTTAAGAAATGGACGGGCACGGTCCAGCCGAGTGATCTGGGCGGAAGCAGCAGGGTGTCCAAGCTGAGGGCCCAGTAGATGGCAAGGAGAATACAAATTGATGGCTCACTCACAGCCAGAAAGGCAGAAGGTCTCCGTCCTGGGATCAGCAGCAGAGTCAGGATCTGGAAGAAAGGAGACCACTCCCAGACAGAGCAGCATGCCAGCCCCCGAAGCCCCCGCCTCAAAGCCTGGCTCAGCCGGATTTTAGGAGCCGGCTCTGCAAATGTAGCCAAGCAGGAGCTGGGAATCACTAGGTTTGTTTTTCTCTGCTTTCTCTCTCAGTAAAGATCTTTCAGAAACTTTGTTTTGACTGAGCCAAAGAAAGAAGGAAGCGTGCTGTGCGAAGGTTGGGAGAAGGGAGCATGCTGTGCAAAGGTTGGGAGAAGGGCTTGGAATGGAAAGAGACCACCATGAGACTAATGGCACCAGGTCATCCCCCAGCAGGGACAGCTCTGAGAGTGCCTTTCAGGCAGGTTAGATCTACACGAGAGCACATGCACAGTGCACAAGACGCCCACGGGTACAGATGAGTATCTCTCTGTGTGCATTCACTTAATCCGTTTAACAACAATGAATTTACTGAGCACGTACTATATGCCAGGCCCTGTTCTAGTGGCTTGGGATACACACAAGAAGAAAATGAAGACGCCAGGGCCTTATAGTCTGCAGAGATTTTGCAGTCTGAGGGGATGGACATGTGTTTGCATGTGTGAGTCCACCGTGCCCACGTACACACAGGATCAAGAGGAGATGGGCGTGAACATGCAACCCGGGTTAGGAACCATCTGCCATCTTCTAGCCAGGTGATCTGAGGCAAAGCATTTGCTGAAAACAATCTCTCACTCTCACAACTGTTGCTAGACTAAATGTGCAGACTCACAGACGTCTCCAAGCAAAGTGTCTGGCTATGGCCACTGCAAAATGCTCAGTTCTCTTCAGGTTTCCTTTAGAGTTGGAAGGGAGATTGTTCTGTGTGTGTGTAAGATGCCACGTGTGTCCACGGGGTGGGAACATGTGCATTGTTCTCCAGTGAGAACTTCCTCTCCTCAGGATATAGATCGGGTGCTGTTATAATATCCAATATTAAAGGTTCCATTCAAGCAAAGATGGTAACTAATGAGGGGAGAAAAGCCTGGTTTCCTGGACTCAGCGGGATTGACCCATTTAAGCCCTGACGGGCCTGGTAAGTCCTTCTAGCTGAGATGAAACTCGGTAGCTTCCAGTTACACTTTTCATTCCCTCAAATAACTCTTGACCACCCCCCTGTTGATACCCACCTAAAAGAACCCAGCTTCTCTTTCCCAGTCCTACAATGCCCTGGCCATGATGCTTCCTTCTGAGACCTTCTCCTAACCCCCGATGATGTGTAGGAGTCAATCTAGAAGGCGGTCCAGCCCCCAGCAGGCAGGGAGCAGGACCACACTGCTTGGTGAGCACCCTGGTGTCCCCAAGACCCTTGCTCTCTTTAAGAGCAACCAAGAAAATGGAACTGTCCTGTGCTCTAAGCCCTCCTAAGACAGAGCCATGGTTTGGGTTATGTCCCCTGGCAGAGTGACTCTAGCACCCCCCCCAATCCTAGGTATCCCTCCCCTGTCTGTCTTCCAAGTGTTCACTGATGTCCAGCTTGAGCAAGTGAGTCAATGTGCCTACAACTCTAGCCACCTCCTTGCCCCCAGGTAGCTCTCCCTGAGCAGGGCTCTTATGATTAATAACTGCTGCATCCCTGCAGTCACCCTGGCTAGGAAACACTGGGCTGTACCTCAACTCCCCATTTCATTTCCTACACTTAACCAATTATCAAATCCTTTCTACTTATTTGCCCCCACCAGGCCTCTCCCACCCCACTTTTGTTGCCACAATTACCCTGGTAACACTGTCACGTCTTTTCCTCTGGACTGCTGTAAGGTCTCCGCTTGCCCTCCCTACCTCCAGCCCATCCATCAGCCAATCCAGTTCCCTCCAGCACCATCACATGCCCAGTGCTCTCCTCCTCCGCTGCCTCCCAGCTGCTCTCTCCATCCACAGACTTGAGGCTCAATCCTGAGGGGTGTCCTCATTGTTTCCAGGACATGGAGCACCCCTGCATGCTAACTTCAGTAGATAAAGTTGTTTCTCTTGCCTGGAATCCCTTTCTCCCATCCCAGGCTTTTATCAAAATTCCCAGTCTTTAAGCAGATATCAGCCCTGGCTTTTTTCCACATCCTGTGGCTTTTTCCAGCTTTGGCACTTAGGACGCTTAGGACCAACAGCTGCTCAAAGTTGCTAGCAGTCTGTTAGAACTAGTGAGTTCAACTCACCTCTGAGGTGAGTTGCTGTTTTGGAAAAATCATCACAAATCAATGACTGATTGATCACTGTTGGCATGAACAGATGCTGATGGGTCTGGCTCAGCAAAGCACACAGCCAGGCCTGGGGAGAGGACACTGCCTTCTCTTCTCTTCCCCTTCCCCAGACTTTGACAGCTGGGGAGGGAGGGAGCCTGAGTCTGCTTCCATGAAAATGGCTGTTCCCTGCTAAAGTTTGATGAGTTGCTGTAAGAGATAGCAAGCAGAGACAAGTGGCCTTCCTGGGGAGGTGGAAGGGACCCATGACATACTGTGACATGGGGAGGGGGTGTTGAGAATACTGTGTCCATCTCTGCATAGAACCCAACATGTCTTTGAAATCCTTGAATTTGGCACCAACATCCTAGAAGAGCTATGGTGCCAACAGGGAGGCATCAGCCATGAGTTCTGGAGACTCACAAGTGGTCCCAGCAGGATCCTGTGATGGTCCTCCATGAACCCAACTCAGACTGCAGAGTACAGATGACTTTGTGGCATCAGGCAAGCTACCCCATTTGGGAGCTCTCAGAAACAATGAAGGAATCACCAGGCATTCTAGTCCCAGCACTTAGGAGGTGGAGAGAAGTAGATCAGGAGTTCAAGGTCATCCTCAGCTACATACAGGTTTGCGGCTGGGCTATGCTACATAAGATCCTGTCTCAGAAACTAAACAAACAAACCAAAACCCAACGATAATCCTCAAGAAATCTTGAGAGAATATTCCATGACATAACGCTGTGAATTAGAGCTCACAATTAATACCTCAAGTCAAGGGCTGAAGAGATGAACAGCAGTAAAGAGCATTCGTTGCGGGGCTGGAGAGATGGCTCAGAGGTTAAGAGCACCGACTGCTCTTCCAAAGGTCCTGAGTTCTATTCCCAGCACCCACATGGTGGCTCACAACCATCTGTAATGAGATCTGGCACCCTCTTCTGTATACATAATAAATAAATAAATCTTTAAAAAAAAAAAAGCATTTGTTGCTCTTGAAGGGGACCTGGGTTTGATTCCCAGCATCCACACAGCAGCTCACAGTGGCCTCCACAGCTCACAACCCTGACTCCTGTTCCAGAGGATCTGATGCCCTCTTCTGGCCTCTGAGGGCACTGCATGCACGTGGTGCACAGACACACAAGCAAAGCACTCCTACACATAAAATTAAAAATAATCTAAACAAACAAACCAAAACCAAACCCCACAGGTCATTTATACTCCAGGCAAGCGAAAACAAAGTATGCTGGGCATGGAAAACCATCATACACTGCTAATCTATGGCTGCTTCCCAGTGCTATCAGTAGAGATAATTCAACACACACACCCCTCTTTTTTTATAAAACCTTCCAATTTCCCCACCATTAAGCATCCAGAACTAGGCACAGAGAATATTTCGTCTTCTCTTCTTCTCCGGGCTCAGCAGAAGCTGTGCCCCACCCACAGTGGGTCCTACGGGAGCTCTCGGGTCCAAGGTTGGACCTGCAGTCAGTGCAGACTGCCAAGTCAGCCTTGCTGCCCCTTTAGCTAGGAAACCTCTCCCATCCACCCCTCCCACTGACTTCTCCTGCTGGAGCTGTCTCCCCACACACCTGGCCTTCAGGCTTGGCATTTCCTCTGCACGCCCCCCCCCCTCCCCCGCCCCCCCCACCCACCCACACACACACACACACACACACACACACACACACGAGGAGATAACCTGGCTGAGTCTTCCAAGACTGTCCATCTTCCAGCACTCTCCCCGAGTCCTCACAACACAATCACTGCCCTGCGTGCTAGCTGTGGAAGCCTCTTCTCTTTGCTCTGGCACACGAGCTCCAGGAGGACAAGGATGTTTATCCATTTTGTTCTCCGGTGCCGTCTTATCGCCTGTGTGCGCGGCGTTGGCCGTCTAGAAGTTGCCCAATACATATCTGTTGAGTGAGTGATACATGTCTTAACAGTTCATTCACCATGAATGTTGAAAATTTATGCAGATATGGCGGGAGGAGCTTTGGTAGCTCCCTTCTTATGGTTAGTCTTCTTCCACATGTTGTGTTTTCAGGTAGGAAACACTATCTGTCAAAGATGACACCCCAAAGTGGGAGAGGTTAAAAACCCAGCGGAGGCCATCTTGTCCACAGGCAAAACGGGGTTGGGGGCAGATGTAGATGTTCAAGGGGCAGGGGTCTGCCTTTTACTTTGGTTTCAGGTGCGGATGCTCCTCCCTCACAGCATGGACACGCGGCTCCAACAGCAGGTCTGGAGGTGTGTCGGGGGCATCATTCCTCAAAAGCGGGCCTCCCTCTCCCTCAGAGTCCTCAACCATGAAGCCAACTGCTCACTGTTTGTTTCCCAGTCCGGTCCAGATGCTCAAGCTGTAATACAATGAGCAGTACCCTGCTGAGTAGCCAAGGCATTCAACTTGAGTATTGAGAGAATGGTAGAAATATTCTTTCCCGTGGTTTTCTTATGGGACCTTAATGTTGACAGTGTGGAATCTGCCTCACAGGGCTGTTGTGCGGATGCATGAGACCATGTGGTTATCATTCTCAGTACCATGCCTGGCACACAGGCTTAGTGAATGTTAGCTGCTATAGTTATTGACTGGGAGGTGGCCAACGTCTGATTTCAGTTGGTAGACTGGAGTATGGGGTATGGATTTCACTGACCCCTGCTTCAATCATCCACTAAACTGTTTCCTGGATCTGCACTGAGTCTAGGATTCCTTGTTCAAGGTCACATGGCCGGGACTTCTAAAAGGCCTTGATCAGGATACTTTTCAGGATACCCAACTTCCTTATTATGCTTGTTTCTGCCGGGAGGTAATTGTTGCCATCTTTGCTGGGCTGCACAATTTGAGGTATAATTTACATAAGTATCAATTGCCACCATGACCAAGGCATGAAAAATAATTACCTCAAGTGGAAACTGGGGCTGGGCCTATGAATGGAGGCCCGACTTGTATGAGCTACAAATGAGCTGCCACTTCTGGAGCAACATGTGCCTGCTGATCTTGGGACAGCTGCAGTCAACCTGAGGCTGTTTCCAAACACCTGCTATGCAAGTTCCAGGAGGTCATGAGTCCTGACTCTGGCATCAAAATCCCTGAAGAGCTGGGTGTTGCACTGCACCTGTAATCTCAACACCGAGGAGGAGTGTGAGGCTAGCATGGGCTACATTGCAAACTCCAGGCCAGGCTAGGCTGCATACTTGAGATACTGTCTCTGTGGGCTGGAAATGTAGTTCAGTGGTAGCGTACTTACCCAAGGTACTGGGTTCAATGCCCAACATCACCAAATCAATCCTTGCTAAGAGTTCTTACGGCTGAGATATCTTCCCATTGTCCAATGTGGAAGTCACTGTTTTCAGTTTCCTCCGCTGGCTTTGCTTCCTAGCTGAACTTGGCAGGACTTTCCTCCCACTCACGTGAATGACCATGAACAATGGGTTTCATCTCTTGCCCTTACCACGGCCAGTATCTGCTGCACACATGGACCCAGGGGCCATCTCTTAGTCCTGAAAAGTTGATGATGGCATCTGTGACATGGGAGGTCTTTCATCCCGAGGCAAGGGTACAAATTCTGCCAGCCTTTCTACTGCCATCTGGAAGCAACCCTGGGAACCACGTTTGCAGGTCACAAATATTACTGTTGCTCAACGGCGTAAGAGACTAATTTGGGGCTTGCTAGAAACGGGAGGCTAAAGACTGAGGAGCCATGGCCTGTGAGGGTAAAGCTAAGACTGAGCGAAACTACATGTTCTAGATGTAATCAACACGCTGAGAACACTGAAAGTGTCCGCAGCTTGGATCGAAGATCACCAGTAAACAGTACCCCAGCTTTATTTTTCCTGCTTTTACCCTTATTGTAATTACCACAGTGACAGAGTCCTTGTTTGTATCTCCAGAAACACTGCAATGCTGGAGGGCAGACGAGTCAAGTGACAGATACCCCGAGACTGGAAAGAGTTCTAAGAAGAAAATCTACAATAATGAAAAGCACAAACTCCTGACTAAGACTTCAGCTCTAACCCTGTCCTGTCAGGGTACCTGTGAGAGCTCTGTTGTCTCCGAATGCGTTGCGATTAGTAAAATGGAAGATCCTTCCCTTTAAGATGGTTACAAACATGGGGAGCACAAAAGAGCTGGCTCGTTTGGGGAATTGGGTAAGTGGTATCACTGTCATTAGTGTATCTAAAATGTAGATATTTAGTAATACTTTGCAGTGCGCTTGTAAAAAGTAGTGGAAAATGCCCTTGGCCTGTAAAATATGTTTAATGAATGGTACTTTTGTTAGTCTTGTCTCTGCCAAGTCTTTACACATTTGACCTTGAGCAAAGCCATTTTTTGTCACCAGTAAAATTCAGAGTGCTTTTATTCTACCCGAGTCCTTTAAAGACCGAGTGGCAGCTGAAGATAATTACACACAACTCACTTGTATACTGATGGCCAGAAATGGGGACACCGTGCTAGAATGAAACACCCTGGAGTGGGCACCAGAGACTTGGGTTCTGTCCTGACACTTTAACCAAGTGGCTGCAGGCAAAGTCAAGTAACCTGACCCTCCATGCTCGTGCTTCTGACCTCTGCCTGGGAGAAAGTATTGCTTCTTAAAGGCAAAGGCATTCTTCCCATTTTAATTAACTTGGTACCCAGCAAGGTCACCTCCACATGAATTACAAACTACTCGGGGGCCATTTTTAATCATTAGCAAACTGCCTACTGGCGGATTTTATTCTGATTTGGATCTGATTCGTTGAATCCCTGAGCTGGTGTCCTAAAATATGTTCCTTGACAACCTTACCATACTTAATGTTACTTGAACATAACTGGTAGCAGAAAAGTTTTGATAAGTAGGAAAGCTTTTCTAGTATGGCCGCTTTAAGGACATAAGGACACAGTTCCCTAATGCCCATCTCTAGTGGGTCCCACTCCTTTGAGGTTCCCTGTGTGTATTTTCTAAAGTATTTATTCCCAGAGTGAAGGTGGGTGGTCTATACTGCAGAGGCCAGGGGCTGATCTCTAATCTCCATGGGTGTCTACGCGTCCCCACTAAGCGGGAAAGCAACAGACTGAACACGGAACAAAAGCATGGGGCTTCCTGGTGCCGGAGACAGGTCTTGAAGTGGAGCTTCTTGGCTGGAAGAGATATGTGTTCCCACTATCTATATGATATTTCGGGCATTATTTGGCCTCAGAAGGCTTCGATACAAGAGGGACCCTTACAGAGTTGAACGAAGGAAGGTAGTGAGGGCCAAACTGGTCCCGGTCACGATCGCTGTGTTCTCTAACCCACTGCTACGGAAGAGGAGCTCCAGGGATTATTGTGTTATTGAGAATCATTGGTGCTCTTATAACATTTTCTGTACCCCACCCCCAATCGCCTTCCTTCATTCCTTCCCCTTGTCTCCTCCCAAACCTGAGGGGATTTATTAAAGG
>CABHPR010155629.1:29176-52079 GCA_902168415.1 Peromyscus melanophrys | reverse complement strand
TCTCTCTCTCTCTCTCTCTCTCTCTCTCTCTCTCTCTCTCTCCCCCTTTCCCTCAACCTGCCTCCCTCACCCAGCCCACCAAACCTACTCCCTTAAGTTCACATCCCCTCCCCCCCTCCCAGTTTACTTTGGAGATCTCTTCTATTTCCCCTTCCCAGGGAAATCCATTATACACATCTTTTTATGTGGTTGCTGGGATTGGAACTCAGGTCCTCACGCTTGTGGAACGAGTGCTCTTACCCACTGAGCCATGCCTCTAGTCCCCGGTTATCGTATTTTAAAAATCAGTTAAATCATTTTGAAAAGAAAAGGTGTAAAGGTTTGTTTCAATTTTGAGGATGTGCATTGAAATAACTTTTTATAAGACATTCCGTTATTTAGATACAATTACCAAGGTATTTCCTTTAAAACAGTGACCTACTGTAGGAACTTCTGAAGATATACATGAACATATATAAAAATCTTGAATGGAGTTACCTTGCAATGTAGCAACACTGCTCCTACTGGACACCACAGGGTAACAAACAAAAATCCCCATGCTGTGAATGGACAGGAATGGGTTACCTCCTTTGGAGCCGTTGACCAGTGAAGTCCTTTAGAACCCCAAATATTGCAGGTTAGAACCCCAACTCTTGCCAGTACTCTTGGTTACCCTCCAGAACTTGACAGCGAGACCTTATTGCTGAAGAAAAGACTTGGATTATTTAAAGCATTTGTAGAAAGATATGGAAGGAGGAAAGAAGGAGAGGCTTGGTCTGACCTTAGGCAGGACCACGTTTTTTTCACGGCGAGGGGGCAATTTTATCACCCTCGTGTGCAGATGGCCAAAATGCCTACAGAAGAAACTGGGATGTGGCCTCTTATGGGGCAGAAACAACTTCCATAGTCCCTTAGGAAAGCTAGGAGGAGTAGTCTTTCAGCAGGAAACTCTCAAAGACACCACACGCTTGAGTCGGAGAACATGGGGAAATGAAGCTGGTACTCACCTGATGGCGTCGTCTCTACTCGGTAGCTTTTGCAGTGCTGGGAGGTGCTATGTGCACTACAGGGAGAGAAAAAGCGTCACTAACCTTTCCCAGCCCTGAACCCTGTGAGCTACAACCCTGACCAGCCCCGCAGGGCACACCCACAGGTGCAGTAGTGATAGGGATGTCAGGGCGGAAACAACCACTTGCTCATTGAATTTCAAATCCACACTCCAAGCTGAAACCCATACCAGCCCGGTTATCAGAGCCAAGAACTTGTGGCTAGAATGGTCACAGGTCGAGAGGAGAGCCTACTGTTATTACTCTGCTACATGGACATAGCATTAAACTGACTCCTAATGACTAATCATTATACTCATAGATTACTGCATCTCTCAACCCTCCTCGGAGAGGCTTCTTTTTGCATTGGATAGCAATTAACATAGAAACTCCTAAGTGGTCAGTGTGCAGAGAATAAGAGACTGTGAACTGCTCAGTCCTAAAATACCCATCTCTGTCTATCACACCCCCTCCTCCCATGGTTAGGGATCCTGGTAGAAGAGCCAGAGATGGTGGATGACTACAAGAAAACTATGTTTCTTCTTTCATTCTTTTTTTTCTTTTCTTCTTTTTTTTGAGCTGAGGATCGAACCCAGGGCCTTGCGCTTGCTAGGCAAGCTCTCTACCACTGAGCTAAATCCCCAACCCCGATAACTCTGTTTCTTGGACATAACAGGGCAGTTGCACATTTGAATTCACAGCAGTTGCGACAGCACGTGCAAGACCTTTGCAGGCTTTTGCATTGAGAAGGGAGAGGAGCACAAAGTCCCGCCCCTAGCTGAGAAGTTATCGTTTGATAACTGCTGGAAGCAGAGAGAGGGACAGTTTTCTCTAGGATTGTGTTCCCTAGTGTGTGGACCACCATACAGTGAAGGCCACACATCTAAGAGTACATGAGCCTCACACACTGTACTTGATGGGTTTCTTAAGGAAAAAAAAAAAGGAGGAGGAGGGGGGCACAAGTTGGGTAGCTATAGCAGGGGAGGTGGGTCTGGGAGAAGTTGGGGGAAGGATGAATATAATCAAAATGCATTGGAGGAAATTCTCAAAGAACTGATAACAAATGAGAAGAAATAATGTTCTAAAGGCACTAGTACTGCATCAGCTGCGAAGGTCGTCGGGATAGAAGATTTAGGAAACTTAAACATTCCATTAAAAGGAAAGCAACATAGTTCTCTAGTTTTCAAACAGGTCGCCCTGTGCAACACTTGAATGTTTCTCTGGAAAAAAAAGCAGGTATTGAAAATAATCCCATGTGACAGCATTGAGGGATGGGGACAAAGGAACAGCGCTTTATCAATGAATCATTGCAAAAGTGAGCTCACCATAAAACTGTGGGTTTGGAGGGAATCCCTTCCCTCCCTCTGTCTCCTTTTTCTTTCCTCTCTCCCTCCCTGTGTCCTGTTTTCTGCTAAGGATGATGTAGCAAGAAGGCCTTCCCCAGAGGTCCATCCTCTGGTCTAGGATTTCCCAGCTTCGAGGATCATGGGTCAATAGGTTTGTATTTATTGTAAGTGACATAGTCTGTGGAATGGTTTAAAGCTGCTCAGATGGACCACACTCAGTGTCCACATGTATTACAAAATACCAATTAAAAACTTAGCAAGGAGAGTAAAATCCTGGGAGTTGCATATGTAACCTGCACACAGGAGTCAAGAATCTGTTCAACTTCTGTGAGAAATAAAATAATATATAAGTGAGCTACTTCTTGAGACTCATTCTGATGTCTGAGGAACACGTGGTTCTGTGAGATTGCACATTCAAATGAAAAGCCTGACTGTTCAACACTGTCTTTTGCTTTGGTAGCTCAGTTCTTACTTAAAAGTTGAGTATTGTCTCCTATCCAAACCTAAGTTAGAAATGGCAAAAGCAATTGCAAAAGCAGTGTGAGGTCTGTGGTGAAGCAATAATGAAACCTGCATTTAAAGAGATTTCACAATTTCAAGTCCTGCCTGTTTTCAGTGATCTGTTTTGGATTTTAAATAATTGTACAATTCTTGGGCCTAAGGAGGAAATAAAAGTTTTGTTCTTTAATTTAACAAAGGACTAGATAAAACAGTTACCTGAGATTTTCATCAGGTGAATACCGTGGGCTTTGTTGTTGTTGATGATGATGAATGTTGCTTTGTTTTCAATATCTATCGGGCCTGGAGAGAGAGACCTGGTTAAGAACACTGGCTGCTCTCTGAGAGGACCTAGGTTTCATTCCCAGCATCCATATGGAAACTCACAACCATCTGTAACTCCAGTTCCAGGGAATCCAATGTCCTCTTCTAAACTCCATGGCCACTAAGCATGCATTCACTTGATGCACATATATATGCAAAAAAAAACCCGTACACATAAATATAAGATAATTTAAAATATATGCACACTCTATCAAACGGTTGTGTTTTCAATGTGAAATGCCCCCCAATTACTTTGCTTGAAGTCTTGGTCCCTGTCAGATTGCTTTTCTTTGGAATTCAATGGAATCTTTTGGAGGTAGGGGCTAGCTGGAGTAAGTGGACCCAATAGGTGGTATCAGATTCTTGCTTCCAACCTGAGCACCCTGCTTCTTGGTTGTTGCCATGTAACTATCAGCTATTGCATGTTCCTGCTCCCCAACCTCCCCCCAAACCTAAACTGGTCCTTCCATCATGTCCCCATTATGATAGGCTATTTTCTCAAATTATGAACTAAAATAAAGCTTCCTTTAAGTTGTTCCTTGTCAAGTATTTGGTTACAACAATGATAAAAGTAACTCATAAAGTAAATTCCTTCTAAGAAAGTGTGGTCATTGCTGTGGTAAACTTGACCATGTAATTCACAGGGCTTTGAAACTTCTTTGTGGAGCCGGGCATCCTGGCACACGCCTTTAATCCCAGCAGCAGGGAGGCAGAGGCAGGTGGATCTCTGAGTTTGAGGCCAGCCTGTTTACATAGCAAGCTCCAAGACATTTAGAGCTGTATAGTGAGACCCTGTCTTGGAAAAACAAAACAAAACAACAAACTGCCTTGTGGGAGGAATGTGGGAAAGTTTGAACACATGAGGCACAGAAGCCCCAGACTGCTGTAAGCACAGCTTAATGAGTAACTATGGCGATTGTAGAAGAGCAGAATGAGAATAAAAGGAAGACAGAGAAAAAAAAACCTGTACCCATTAGGTTTCAAGTGGGAATAGACTCTCCTGAGGATTGTACCAGACTGTACAATTCTCCCACAGCAATCATTAATGAAGAAAATTCCCCCACAGACTTGCCTATGAGCCAATCTAAAGGAGGTTATTTCCCAACTGAAGTTCCCCCTTCTCAGATGACCCAGCCTTATAGCAACCTGAAAAAAAAGAAATCTAAGCAGGACATACTCCTTCAGCTTTTCTGCCATGGCATAGGTACACTAACAACTCAGTCCCTGTCAGGAGTCCCTCCAATGTTCTTGGGGTCTCTATTGTAAGTTAAACTTCATTTTCACAGGTTTCCACAGTGATTTCTTGGGACCTCCCTCCAGGAAATTCGACCCTGCCACACATTGTCTAACTGCATGGCTCTGTGTAACTTTTGAGTAGCATTCAGGACCATGTAACTCCTGTATTCTGCACTCCTACAAAACCAGCATAATATGGCCAACAATGTCAAGTTCTGCTGTCAGCTTGAGATGCAGCCCAGCCCCACTTCATGATGGGCTCTGCTTTAATTCCTGCCTTGAGTTCCTGCTCTGACTTCCCTTCATAATAGACTGTAAGTAATAGGTTATGTAAGCCAAAGAAACTCTTTCCCATCCAAGTTGCTTTTGGTTGTTGTCTTTATCATGGGGATAGACACCAAACTAAGACAGGCAGGAATATCCAAGACTGTTGGAGCCCACATGATGCCACCATGAGCCTCGGGTGATGGATATGGACACAGGGTTTGCCCTATGGGGTTTAGGTTACACTTTAGTTCAGTCTTTATGTTTTCCATTATTTTCTTTTGGAATGGGACTATTTACTCTGAGTTACTACATATTGGATATGTACTTTTGTTTAACAGAGGTTCACAGTTAAGCGATTGCCTTGACTCTCAGAAAAGACTCTGGACTTTCAAATAGAGTTTCTCTGCAGTGGGGGCTTTTGAAATTGAACTGCATGAATTTTGCGATAGCCATGAGCCCATGGGGTCTTGGGCAAATTATTACAGTTTGAATGTGAAATGACCCCCTAATGGCTCATGTGTTTGAACACTTGCCCACCAGCTGATGGCATCATTTGGGGGAGATTCTTGGATCTTTAGGAGGTTGAACCTACCCTATAGGAGTGGATTTCTGGAAAGGATGTGCTTCATGGGTTACAGCCCAGTACTGCTTTCAGCCTAGTCTCTCTGCTTCATGGTTGAAATCCTGAAAAAAATGAGCAGCTACACATCTCTGCAACCATGAACCAAGCTGTACCAGGTTCTGTGTCTTCCCTGTCCTGACAGATTCCCCCCTCAGACCATGAACCCAAATAAAGCCTTATGTTTTTGTCATATTTTTGGACACAGGGATGAGAAAAGTGATACACGAACCACCATAAAAATGGATGGAATGTGTAATTCTTTTTTCATAATTCCTTTTCATATTTTTTTATATTTTATGTGCACTGGTGTTTTGCCTGCATGTATGTCTGTGTGAGGATGCTGGATCTCCTGGAACTGGAGCTACAGACAGTTGTGAACTGCCATGTGGGTGCTGGGAATTTAACCTGGGTCCTCCGGAAGAGCAGCCAGTGCTCTTAACCTCTGAGCCATCTCTGCAGCCCCAGAATGTGTAATTCTAAACAGTACATACCTTATTATTATAACCAGCACAAATACTGGTTTACCCTAAAGAGTTTAGTTTCAAGTGAATGTGAAAGGCAATCCTGAAAGATAGTGACCTCAACCTTTGGCTAACATGCTAAGTCTGTTTCTGATTATGGAAAAATGCATCTAAAAACAATCATGAGTCGCCCTGCATTGCAGGCTCCCACTATTCTCTGGGCATTTAGAGCAGATGACTTGTGAGTGATGCGGAGTTCCTGCTTGTTGGCCAGCTGTCAACTGCTCAGAATTCCTTCTGGTTGGAGTTAGCCTCATTTGATCCTTCCTTATCCACTCATAGGAAAAATGTACAATAAATAAGCATGTGGATTTTAGTAAAAATTAGAAGAGAAAAGGAATGTGGCTGTTTGCCACAGAAGCTTACAAAAGAAAAAAAAGAAAGGTTGTCGTGTTTTCTCGTTCGTGATAGGAACTGGCTTCCAACTTAAACTTGCAGCTGTAACTGTTTTGCTGTTCTCTGCAATCAAGACTGTCATACAACACGCCAAAACCCAACTCATATCTGTGGTGCTTTGTTTGGGAAACTAGATATTGTATGATGAAGAAATTCTACTTCACTTACATGTAGTCTAGACTGGAAGTTGCTGGAAATTGATAGAGTCACACTTGGAAAAAAGACCACACATGTGAGCATGTGCCCACACATGTTGCTGATGTGTAAATCAGAAAGAAGTTTAAATATATAGGACATGCCTTTGCACTTAGAATGTTGTGCATAAAGGACTTACAGTGTTTCCACAACAGTATATTAAGCTCTGAAAACTCAATAACTTTTCTAGTCCAGAGTTCCAAACTCCTTTCATAATCCTCCCCAGAATGGCATGGTCATGTCTTTCACAATAACCACATAATCCTGGTACCAACTCCTAGCTTAGTTTGTTTTCTCTTGCTGTGGTAATGATCATGACCAAAAGCAACTGTGGTAAAGATTATGATTAAAAGGGGAGGAAGGGTTTATTTCACCTGGAAGGTTTCAGTAATCCACCATCAGGAGAAGTCAGGGCAGGAATTCAAGGCAGGAACTGAAGCAGAGACATGGAGGGACATTGCTTACTGGCTTGCTATCCCTGGTTTGTTCCATTTGATTGCTTTTCCTAGGCCCTCCTTCCCAGGGATGGCACCAACCACAGTAGACTAGGCCCTTCCACATCAATCACTGATTAAGAAATTGTACAACAGGCTGGCCCACAAGCCAAGCTGATGGGGGCATTTTCTCAATTGTGTTTTCCTCTTTCAAAACGATGCTAACTTGTGTCGAGTTGACAAAAACTAACCAGCAAAGACATGCTATGGTTTGCTTAACAATTTAACCAGTTAAAGATATACAGTTTGCTTCTGGTTTTTAGTATTCTGAATAAACTTACTCTAAATACAAGATTTCTGTGAGAACCTAAGTCTTTAAACTTCTGTAGGCTATATATGTACTGTGTACTTGTATAGTTGAGTGCCTGGTCTCTAAACAAACTGACATGATGTTTTCCAGAGCATCCATACCATTTTATAGTCTCACCATCAGTGTGTGCATAATCTACTCCTCCCGGCCCTTGCTGGCATCTGGTGTTCTATTTTTATTCTATGCCTCTTGATATATTTAAAGTAGTAATTCATTTGATTCTAATTTGCATTTCCCTAATGTTCAGTGATGTTGAACATAATTGTATAAGTTGATTGACCATCTGTGTATCTCTTTCTGGCTAAATGTCTTTTTAAAAGTGAGTATTTATTTATTTTAAGTGTATGAGTGTTTTGCCTGCATGCATATGCACTATGTGGTTTCCTGGTACCCACAGAGGTAAGAAGAGGGATCAGATAACCTGGAACTGGAGTTACAAATGGTTGTGAGTCACCATGTGTCTCTGGAAACTGAACCTGCATCTTCTGCAACAAATGCTCTTAACCACTCAGCCATCTCCCCATCCTCCCTAAATGTTTTTTGTATCTTGTCTATGTTCTAGCTAAATTGTTTGGAATATTTTACTGCTGATTTTAAAGTTTTTTTTTTAAATTAGGATTAGGCTTATTTGTAAAAGGCCCAATTTCCTTTGTTTTAAATACTTTAAAGTTTATTCTCCCATGTAATAGAAACCTAGGAGTAAGCACCTCCTGGTCATGTATGGAGAGAATTCTGTCTCTTTACTGTGTGCTATTTCCATTATTGGAATTTTTTGCCCCCAAGTGGCTCCCAGAGTTCTAGTCATTCATTTGTAGTTCAGGAAACAAGCAGATGTTAGAAAGAGGGCGAAGGTGGCTCCTTTCACAGACCCTGTTTACAAATCTTCTGTTGCATGTCTTACACTTCTGTAGGGTAAAGACATGATAAAAAATGATAGCCACTGAAATGATAATGTATTCATTATAAAAGAATTTAAAGAACTCAAAGATGTAAATAGAGAAGATTTAAAATCCCCATTATTACACCTTCCAGAAGTAATCATTGTTAATAGTTTAGAATATTTTCTGCTATGATTTTAGGAAATCATTGAAATTTAATTTAAATAATTATCCTTTTGAATACACAGGTCTGCAATTAGTAAATACATTGTTTTTTGCAGTCATTGCCACGATTCAGGTTTGTAATCCTTCCATTCCCAGTTCTGAGGTTTCTGTGAGGATTCCAGTACTCGCCTCACCCTCGGGGTGTGTGTGTGTGTGGTTTCTACCTTTCTCCCCAGCTTGTTATTGTGTTCTCTTAACGCATCCTGTTTCAGAGGGAAAATTTGAACGTGGAGGAAGGGCACATTTTACTATTGGGATCATGCCTTTGTTATAAAGTAACAGTTAATATTTTACATATGGAAATCAAGACATCCTCTCTTCCCTCATCTCCCATGTCCAATTCATTCCCTGGTCATGTCAACACCACCTTTAAAACGTCTCCTCCAATTCTTTTCTCCATTTTTACAGCTATTACCAAGATTCAAACCACCATTATTGCTGACACAATTAGTCTCTTTTCTCATGTCATGTGACCTCTTACCTAACTGCTTCCAAAAGTTTCCCAATACACTTTAAATAAAATTCAGTTTCTACCACAATCTGTAAGAACCTGCCATATCTTGCCTGCCATTCATACTGCTGCATCTTCAGCACCCAGAACTTTGGAACCACTAAATGTTTATTAAATATTGAGCACTTCCGTCTTTTTTTAATCAAAAAAATTAATTTCTTTTTGAGTCCTCACCTGCATTTGCAATAATGCTAATAATTCAAATAACAACGACAACTCATTTTTATTTCTGATGAGTTCAGTCCTTAGTTTAGTCACATACTTATTCATGTTGCCTGTAGTACACAAATATGATGTAGGATAAACTATGTCTCAGCCACATCTTGATGCTAACTGCAGAATCAGTAACAGCAAAGGTACCATGATTGTGTTTTTGCTTCAAAAATCATGTAAGTTTGTATCTCCCACTTCACCAATAGTTCTCTGGAGTATCTAGGTGAGTCCAGACTGGTTTTCACAGCTTTGTCTTGTTAAAAGAATACAATATGAACTTTCCTCACCAGGATGCAATGTAAAATTGCTTCTATTTATTACAAGTATTGCAAGATTTTTGTGTCTTTAATAGTGTGGAACCCCAAAGCTATCATATGGGGACATCAAAGACCTCGAGTCTATTGAACAAAGAATAAAAATAGACAACCCATGGAAGTCCTAAATAATCAGCATATAAGTGAAGAGATGTACTATTTCGTCTGTAATCAGACAACTTCAAATTAAATCAACAAAGAAAATTAGTTAACACCAAGTACTAGTTAATATGAAGAGAAATCGAACCTCATGCACCGGTGAGAATATCAATTCATAATATTTAGTGAAATTAATTTCAGATATATGCTCTCAACAAAAGAATACGTTCTAAGAAATGTTTGTCTTTAGGGAGTTTTTCTTGGTTATAAAATGTATAGATTTAGATAGTATAAGTCTGTTCTCAACCTTCCTAATGCTGTGACCCTTTAATACAGTTCCTCATGTTGTGGTGACCCCCAACCATAAAATTATTTTGTTCCTTCTTCATTACTGTAATTTTGCTACTGTTATGAATCATAGTGTAAATACCTGTGTTTTTGGATGGTCTTAGGTGACCCCTGTGAAAGGGTCATTTGACCTCCCAAAGGGGTCACTATCCACAGGTTGAGAACCACTCATAGAGTCAAGAGACATAGTTAACAAGAGATACACAAAGCAGATGCTGATGTGACAACATACTGTCTCACAGTAGGCTTTTATTTTTTTGTAAGTACTCTCTAAAATAGTGATGAAGGAATGTCATCATAAGTATGTGAGCCAGCAACCTAGTTATTTATTATCATCAATCATTATGTACTGTGCATAACTCCAACTGCTTTACTCTTGTATGACTGACAGCACGTTAGGTTTGTTTACACACCACCAGCACTAATGTGATGTGGCTGTGTTGTGTTGTGTTACGATGTTACCGCTGTGATGTCTTTAGGTGTGATGGTTAATCTTCATTGTCAGTTTGATTCGGTTAAGAAACAGGGAAGGAATTATCATGTTGGGGTATGCACGAGAGGGTGTTTCCAGAGATGATTAACAGAGGGAAGAAAACGTACCAGGAATGTTGGGGGCAGCAACCCACAGATGGGATCTTGTTAGAAAAAGGAGAAAGCAAGCTGAGTGGCAGCAGTCTCTTCTCTTGGTGCTTCTTGTTCTGATGAAAGGTGAAAAGCAGCTTTCCAATGATGCAGACAGAAGCTGGTCCCACCCCTATGTCTTCCCTACCATGCTGGTTCACAACCATCCATAATGCCCTCTTTTGATCTCCTTTGGCACCAAGAACCCACATGGCAAACAGATATACATGTAGGCAAAACACCCACACATAAAGTAAATGAATAAATCTAATAAAAAGTTTAAAAAGTAATGTGCATTCAAAGCACATGCACCATAAAAAAACAATATATCTCAAAGCCTAGGGAAATATAGTGAATATATTAAAATGACCATCTCAGATGAGAAGGACAAGGCAAATGGGGTTAAGAGGACTGGGGACAAGTAATAAAATAAAATAAAGGAGAATCAGAGAGGCTCAGGGTAGAGTCTGAAGTCTGTGTACCTGAGAGCCATGTGATCATGAATAATGCATGCATATCCTAATTTTCAGGAGGAATACTTAAGTAATGTTCCCAGCAAAAGCATGCACAGATTTTAAAACAGATTCTGGCAAGATTTAAATGGCCTTATGTAGAGGGCACATAGATAGCTGATTGACACAAATCTTTAAGTATATTCTTCCACCAACATATTTGAAATTAAGTTACATGATGCAATCAGTCTAAAAAAAAGTTTTAAAAAATTAAAATATGGTCATTTGATACTCAAAAAATGCTCTGTAAATCTAGAAAATACAAAGATACTTTATCAAAAGGTTTCCTTTGTTGAGACTCATGTGATTTGCCTGTTAGTAGTTTTTAAATCACTAATTAAATTTTTTCTGTTGTTATTTCATTGCACACACTTGTAGAATAAACCTTTAGTTTAAAAAAACCCATGCCATTAATTGTTAGAACAATATTCTGCAAAGTGTTGCTTTTTAATAATTTTTATATGCATAACATCCCAAGTTATTTGATTATATTTGTGTTAGTGGTATTAAATCATCATAGGCCCTTTAACAAGGTCTTCTAAGTATTATGTCATTTCTGCCCATATTATTATTAATAACTCATAGCAGTGCTAACTACACAATGAAATAAAGGCTGAGGGATACAGGCTGTAGGACTCAAAGGCTGCTGCTGCTTGGCCGTTCAGCCTTATATGGGGGCTTTCAGTGATGTTTTTCTTGGTTTAAAAAGAGTATTTCCTATAACTACATTTGTTTATTATTAAGAGATTTTCTATTCATTTTACATACCAACTACAGATCCCTCACTCCTCCCTCTTCCCACTTGTGAGCCTTCCCCCTCAACCCACCCCTCATTCCCACCTGCTCCAAAGGGGAGTCAGCAAAGCCTGGTACATTCAGTTGAGGCAGGTCCAATCCCCTCCCCCCTGCACCAAGGCTACCCAAGGTGTCACCTGTTAGGCACTGGGCTCCAAAAAGCCGTCTGCTGCACCAGGGACAGATCCCGATTCCCCTGCCTGGGCCCCCCCTCCCCCCAAACAGTTCAAGTTAAACAACTCTCTTGAATCTCCAGAGGGCCTAGTCCAGTCCCATGAGGGCTTCACAGCTATTGGTCCACAGTTCATAGGTTTCCACTAATGTGGCTGGTCATCTCTGTATGTTTCTAGACATCAAAATACTGAACAATCCAATTTAAAAAATGGACTACAGAGCTAAACAGAGAATTCTCAACATAAGAATCTCAAATGGCTGAAAGACATTGAAGGAATTGCTCAACATCCTTAGTCATCAGGGAAATGCAAATCAAAATGACTCTGAGATACCATCTTACACCTGTCAGAATGGCTATGATCAAAAACACTGAAGACAGCTTATGTTGGAGAGGATGTGGAGCAAGGGGAACACTCCTCCACTGTTGGTGGGAATACAAACTTGTACAGCCATAACTACATTTTCTAATTTCTTTTCTTTTTCTTTTCTTCTCTTACACATTAGAAGCAACATGCTCTTCCATGAATTTTAAATAATTACATTAAATAATAGCCTTTAAATTTTGTACTGCTTATACCAAGATGTTTTAGAGCAAATTGAAGTGTTACTAGTAGTGTGACTAAAATACATGTATTTTTAATGTTTCCTGCTTATGAATTCTATGATTTCTCTATCCAATATATTTAGTTCTTTGTTAGCTTAAGGAAGTCAGCTCCCCCCTCAGCCCAAGTGTGACCAGCAGCTAATATAGGTGGGGCAGCTGCCTCTGCTTCAGGCAACTTCACCATGTTTTCTCCAGATCCCTATAAATATTGCATGAAAAACTTTGGAAAGAAATGTATTAATATGCCCAGAACATTTGTATGCTGGTAAAGATGGTAAAGTCCATGGTCAATAAGAGTCTATTACTTCGTTGTTACTATTGTTTATTACTGCCATTATTGGTAGGTATGATTTATCTTAGGAATTATAAAATCAATGTCTGTCCTGATTAGCAGAAGTCAAGTAGGCATAGAAAGGTGATAGGCAAGCAGGAAAGAATAATTGTACCTATCATGGGGTGGATAATAGAAAATTAAATTAAAACAGAATATTTCAGAGAAATAAACCACAAACTGCTCCAACAATCTTTTATAGTAATTGGGTAAAACCTGAGTAGGTATCAGTTTCATGGTGTGCATTTCCCAAACTAGATTGAACTCTCTGAGAGTTTTTCATTCATAGATGTTTGGAAGTGGGAAAGTGAATTCACATAGGCATAATATTCTGTCCCGCCAGCCAGCTCCCAAGTAACCACACATAGACTTATTATTAATTATAAATGCTCATACAATAGCTTAGGCTTGTAACTAGCTTTTACAATTTAAATTAACCCATATTTCTTATCTACATTCTACCACTTGGGGGTACCTTCCTTCAGTACAGCATGTTTCTCTTCCTTCTCCCCGTGTCTCCTGATGACTAGGCCCTTCTTCATCCTCAAGTTCTCTTCCTGTTTGCAAGTCCCACCTAACCTCTTCCTGCCTAGCTATTGGCCATTTAACTCTTTATTAAACCAATGAGAACAACACATCTTCACAGTGTACTCATTCCACAACAAATCCCTTTATCTGAAAAAGCTGAGAAATTCTGAAATAACAAAGTTATACTTAATGCTTGATGTCTGAGTCTTTAACTTGCTGGCATTGTTTATGGTTCTCGAAGAAAACTACAACATACATTTTTTTTCAAATATGTTTAACTATGTATACTTTGTTTTATTTCTAAAAGCATCTATTAATTTCTATCAAGCACAAGGATTTCTCCTGAGTAAACTTACTCCGTTAAAATACACTATTACAAAAACTACATACTATCTTTGAATCCTACATACTGTTTGGAAATAGTAATCTCTCCTTAAGATGGTTTAATGGAAGTGATCTCTCTTTTTTCATATTCTGTCTTTACAAAAGATAACATAATATTCTTATTAATTCTTTGAGAATTTCATATAATGTGTCTTGATCATATTCACCTCTGATTCCTCCCCATAACTTCTCCCAAATACAACCCCCTCCAAATTAATGTTGTTATTGCCTTCTCCTCTTCCTCCTCCTCTTCCTCCTCCTCTTCTTCCTCCTCCTTCTTCAATAAACTTATTGGTTCTCTGGCTCTTTCCACCCCCTCTTCCAAGATGTTTCGTGAGCCTTGACTATGTTGTAAGTGTGCTGATTGGGTGTGGGCACCTCATGATTAGTTGATATCTGAATTTTGAACAGTTGTGGCTTTTCTAATGATCTCCATCTGCTGACAAAGATGTTTCTTTGAAGAGGGGTGAGAGCTGCACTTACCTGTGGGTACAAAGATAATTATTTGGAATGCAGGTAGAAATTATACTGATTTAGGAAACTGGCAGTAGTGGAACTCCTCTAGATTCCATGTCCTCACTAGCCATAAATAGTAAGCCAAGTTTACAGTGCCAGGCATGAATTATTTCCTATTAAGTCTAACTAGATGACTGTTGATTACCCCCAAAATATAAGTACCACTATTATACCTTTCAGAACATCTTGCAATGCTGGTCATTGTAGTTCATTGGCATTATAGCTGGATAGGACTGTTGATTGCTTCTCTATTGGCAACTTGCATAACACCTTCCAAAACTATGAGAGCTAGACCCTTCAGTGAGGAGGTTCCCAGGTCAGAATTATTGCTCCAAATCCTGGGTCCAAAATGTGTAGCATCTTTAGCAGTAGGGTCTTTACTTCTTTTTCTGGAAGGCAACAGAGGCAACTGCAATCACCTATATTATTTTGGGGGTCTCTTGGACTTGCCTGACCAACCAAGGAAGTTCCCCATGCCTGGTGTTGGGGTTTTTGTTAGTCTGTTCTGTGGGGGGAACATTGTCACCAATTGGTTGTAACTTCATTTATATATATTATATATATATATATATATATATATATATTATGTAATTTAAGTGATCATAAAGTAATACAATTTCTGGTGACATTTCTAAACATCCTGAGTGCTGGTTATACCTCCTCCCTCTGTCTCACTCTGTGCTGCTGTCCCTCCTCCCTCCCCAGGGGAATCTCCCCCACCACTGCTCCCCATGTTTAAAATTTGTCCCAGTTTGTTATAAGAGACACCAATCTTTGGCATAAAGTTCTCAATGACTAAGTTTCATGCTTTTTGACAATCAAATTTTTCTAGTAGCTAGAAGTTTTTTTATTGTTACAGGAAAATGAATGTTGAAATGGAGTCATACATAGGATTTTTATAACATCCTAAGATTAATTTTATGTGGCATATTTAATTTTTTCTACTGTGACTAATAAAATGTTGAGAATTAGATTAACTAATTAATTTACTTGCCAAACTCTTCACAGTTTATAGTATATATTATTTGTCGTTTTGATGATTTCTTTCTTTAGATGTCTTCTTTAGGTATCAGCATGGTGGTTTGAATAGGAATGGCCCCTATAGGCTCACATATTTGGATGCATGGTTGTTAGGGAGTGGCACTGTTAGAAGGCGTGGACTTGTTGGAGGAAGTGTGTCACTGAGGGTGGGCTTTGGGGTTTCAAATGCTCAAGCCAGGCCCAGTGTCTCTCTCTTCCTGCTGCCTGCTGATCTGGATGTAGAGCTATCAGCTACCTCTCCAGCACCACGTCTGCCTTTGTGCCACCATGCTTCCCAGCATGATGGTAATGGACTAAACCTCTATAAAATGAAACTGCAAGCCAGCCCCAATTAAATGTTCTCTTTGGAGGGGTTGATGTGGTCATGGTGTCTCTTCACAGCAATAGATTATTGACTAAGACAATCAGTTTTTCTAAAATTTCTGCCATAAGATCCATCCATTTCATATTTTAAAAGACTTTATTATATGCATTGATATTATATAAAACATATAATTTGAAAGAAAGTGGAAGGGAATGTGCAAATGTAACCAATTATCATGAGTTAGAGATACCATATGAGACTTTTATCATTCTCCTGTTTTTTCCCGTGATAAAAGTGGTAAGAAAAAAATCTATAAATGTATCAACATCCTGGATATGTATGAGGAAAAAAAATCTTTTAAACTTACTTTATATTTTCAATTTTTTTCTAAATTCTTTAGTGGTGGGAAATCTTTCAAAAGAAAATTAGACAAATGTCACATTTGTGGAATCAAGACAAAGAAACAGAACACACAGCAGAATTTATCTGCCCTATCATTTAGGGCATGCTGTAACTAATTTCAATAGTCTTTTATCTGAAGACTCAGAGATTCCTTCTCTGAGAGTAGAAAGCATTGTCATAGGTCAACAGCCCTGTTTCTCCTAGTACTTTAGAATTAGTTTTCTTAGAAGTAATCTTTCAAATCCACAAGTAGTCATCATTTCAGGATGACAGTTTAAAACTTCCAAGTACTTCAGTTTGGAGTGTGTCTAGTTCCATTCCACCCAGGCTCTGGTTTTAGCCTAAAGATACAGTTGGTAGAAGTATTGTGGTCAGAGTACACAAGCATGTGTGCATACTTTCCTATCCAGAATGAGAGAGTGTTCTTTAGGGAGTGGTGTCATCACAGTGCGTTGTGAACAAGTATGATATGGCACAATTTTTTTTAAATTATCTTTTAAAAATAAAGAATTTTGTTAAAGATCCATAAAGCTATGTGACAAACTACTAGAAAATTTAGAGACTGAAGACAAATTCCAAGCACATTCCCTTTGCAAAATCTGGCTGTAAAAGGTCTTCCTTAAAGCTTTAAAACAAACAATGGAAGTCCAAGGAGCCATTTTGAGCACACTTACAGACTGGCGGCCGTGAGAAATCCAAACACCAAGCTCTAGGGGTTCAGGGTTGTTCCTTTGGTCATTGTGGAGAGGTGATGCAACTATGAATGTCAAGTCACACAAGGCAAATAGACGAGTTGTGGAACCAAAGAGAGCTGTGTGAAGAGAAGATTCTCAAGCACCAGATGTCCTCTCCCCTGTGAAAAAGGTCTCTTGTTGGTATGGAAGAAGAAGACACTGGAGACCATCACCTGCTCAGAGGTGACATTGAACAGTGTGGGAAAGTTGAAGTGGTTGAGATCCTAAGAGGGGCTTTGCTTGTGCCACATCTGATGTCCATGGATGAGATTGTCATTCAGAAATACCTTGTTATGAATAGTCACCACTGTGAAGTCAGAAAAACCCCATCGAAGCAAGAGATGCCTCATGCTTCATCTAGCCAAAGAGGTAAAAGTGGTTTTGAAAACGTTGCTGGTAGTTGTGAGTGTGGTTTGGTGGCAATGACAATTTTGGTCATGGAGGAAACTTTAGTGATGAAAATGGCTTTGACAGCAGCCATGGTGGTGGATATGGCAGCAGTGGAGATGGCTAAAATGGATGTGATAATGACGGAAGCCATTTTGGAGGTGCTGGAAGCTATTGTGCTTTTGGCAATTGCAATCATCAAATTTGCAAAGGGAGGAAACTTTGGGGGTCAGAAGCTCTGTCAGTTACTGTGGCGGAGGTCAAGTCTTTGCTAAGTCACAAAGCCAAAGTGGTCCAGCCGTGTCTGTGTCAGTGGAAGAAGGTTCTAGTTACTGCCAGGAAACAGCTAAGCAGGGTAGGGGAGCAGACAAATGACAGGAAAGCTTACAGGTTACAACAGGCTTCCGAAGTCAGCCAAGAACAGCGGTGGCGGGGCCAGCTGCTACATAGAAGACATACTTCAGACAACACTTTCATGTTTGGTCAAAAATTCTCTAGGACCGTATTTGGGATGGATTATGTAACAGATTATTGGAGTTTGTGTTCTGAGAAAAGTGTGAAGCATTCCATCAAAGGTATTAATGCAGACTTTTTCATCTACACTGTGGATTGCTAAATATCATAGCCTGATCATGTCTCTGAATAAATGTATCTTTTAAAAATGGGAGGTATAGTATAATTAATCCTGTTTTTTGTAGAGCTGATTTTATAAGGATGTAGAGCAAAGTGTCCTCACAACAGAATTCAGACAGGTATGAGCATATCTCAGGATCCTGCCAAGGCCTGGAAAGGAGAATTGGGTAGTGGGTGGAGCCCTGTTTGCACTCACAACAGCCAGTATACTCACGGATGAATTCTAGGGAGAAAGCACAGTAAATAAACACAAAGCCCTTTTCGTCACACCGTCAACAATTACCTGGAAGCTTGGGTTCGGTGATATCAGAGCTTATGCTCCAAGTGAGAATGACTTCCACAACTCGATCACAAATATATCAAGCATCAGTGTGAAGGCCTGGAGAGCAGATTCCTCACGGCCCTGCCGCAGATGAGCAGAGCAGTGGAGGGCATGATGCAGTCATCGAGATGACTGAGTTTGTGAGCACAGAGGAAGGCCTCTGGGAATGCGCAGCAATGCTCAGTACGGTTGAGGAGGGACAGCAGGCCTTGTAATTCAGGACAGAGGGACATTTTGTTAGTGTGTCATTCTCTGACTGGACTAGAACGACCATGCGAAAGCCAGGTTCATTGTGGATCAAGTTTTTATTCTAGTGCCGTCTGAGCTACAAAGATCAGTTCCTGTCCTAGGACCACGGCTAACTGATGACACAGTGACAAAGACATAGTTAGGAGACTCCAGTGACAGAACCTGGGAGGCCGGGACTGTGCCCCCCTTGTTTTCTATCCCTAACATTTAGCATCCCACTAGTGTGCAGGGGATTCTAGCGAACAGGTGTAAACAAATGCAAATACATGCTTCATGAAACCCAGTGCCTTGGTTACAGTGAGACAGTCTGAGGCCACTGCCGGCTGGCAGAAAACCACTGAATTCTGATAAAAACAAGAATGATCCTGGAGACTGCTGTAAGCTCTTTAGAGGTCAGAAACTGACCGAAACTCTTGAAAACAATGAAAGGTTTTATGCAGACTATCTGCAGTCTATGCAAGTGTGATGGGATATTGTGAGCACAGGCTACAGTTTTAGTGATCTGGGCAATGATTAGCCCAAAGAACATAAAAAAGGAGGAAGATCTTTGGTAGAAAATTAAGAACATGAGAGTCAGAAGCATGCTGGAATTGAGCATGATGAAGTGTGAGTATGAGAACTAAATTCAGTCCCCATGTTTTAGTCACTTACCATAATAAAAATGTTGCTGTGGTGCACACATTCATGCAGGTAATTGTCTCGAGGAGGAGGGGAGTATGTTGGCAACACACTAATAGCTTACTGTTTACCAGACTTGCAGCACATTAACTAATTTGGTTCTTGAAATGGTCTTGAGTTAGTGACTAATAACTCTTCTGCAGATGGAGAAAGATAATCGAATTAACTCATCCAAGGACATTGACCAGTGAGGAGCAAAGGGAGCTTTTCAACACAGGGGGGCAGTTGGCAATCTAGCTTTGAACTGGGCCATCGTCTGTGTCTTCATGTAGCAAGAAGTGAGTGAGACGCCTCTGAATCACACTTGCAAGACTAGATGGTGAGGATAAATGAGCAACTAAATTGTTACATTTCTTCTTTAAGGGGGTGGGGTGGGGGAAGCATTTGCACAAAGCTGTGAGGAGCTGAGCTCAGATTGTCATGTACCATATTGGGAATGTACAACTCCAGCATTCCTACAAAGATGGAAGGCAGACAGGGAGAATCCCTGGAAGCTCATGGGCGAGCTAGCCTGGTGGAAACAATGAAATAACCGTGAGTGAGAGACCTTGTCTCAAACAAACTGAAAGTGAGAACTGAAACCTGAGATTGTCTTCTGATCTCCACACGTGTAAAATACACATACACACCATATCACATTCATACACAAAATACACCCACATACACAAAGGTAAAAATGTATTTTCTTATGTAACTTGGACTATCATAAACATCCAAAGTGAGGCAGCCTGTAGCATGAATCTTAAAAGTTCTTATTAATAAAATCAAACCTGAAACCAGTTATTGGGGTGAATGCTGGAAGATCAGAGATGCAGAACAAGCCACAGCTACCTCACCTTGCCAGTTCCTCAACTGATCCTGTTTCCTCAGACTGGAAGCCTCTGAGTCCTCATCCCAATGGCTCTCAGCTGAACTGCTGCTCGAAAGCCTGAAGCTTAACCAGCTAAAAGCATAACCAGCCAAATGCTTCTAGTTTCTGGTCCTCACGCCTTATATACCTTTCTGCTTTCTACCACCACTCCCTGGGATTAAAGGCTCGCTTTCTGGGATTAAAGGTGTGTGTCACCATGCCTGGCTGTTTCCCATGTGGCCTTGAACTCATAGAGATCCAGATGGATTTCTGTCCCTGGAATGCTAGGATCGAAGGGGTGAGTGCCGCCATTTTCTAGCCTTTGTATCTAGTGGCTGTTCTGTCTCTGACCCCAGATAAGTTTATTAGGGTGCACAATATTTTGGGGAACACAATACCACCACAGCAGCCGACACTAGGTGTTAAGACACGAAGGTTGTTGGGTAAAATCTGGGTCAGACCATACCTTTTGTCACCTACCAAGGGACCTTAGATAAGTCAGTGACCCACTCCAAGCCACTTTATAATATTAGACTGTTATATGGCTATCACAGGAGAGTTTAAAGTAGCAAAGTACTGCTTTAATGGATAGTGCAGTGAAGATATGACTCATGAAAACTAAAATTACATTATTAATAAACAAGAATGTTTTGCTACTGATGCAAATGGCTGGGTTGGTCTTTAACAGATTAAACCCTAGAAAACCGAGGGAAGTTGTAAAGAGAAAAGTTGTAAAGTAGCTCATAGTCAGCACCGCAGTGAGAAAACAGCCTGCTGCCTTCATAACCTCTAACATTCTCCTCCTAACAGTGTGCGGTGGTGGAGGAGGGCCTGCGGACAGTGCCCACCCAGACAATGCCCATTATTGTTCTCTTCTTGGTCAGTGATGCAGTGTCTCTAAGAGTGTTCTTTTCTTCTTTTCAGTTCTAAACCATACTATCTGTTTTAACACTACTTAAACATTCATGCACTATTAACATTTCCCCACCAAGGACGTAAAAGGAGATATTTAGCTTTAGGACAGCATTTCTTAGATGCAAGGGGGACTTTGAATGCCACACTTGTCCTGATTGATCCACCACAAGTTTTCTATGCACTTCTGGAACAACAGTGCTTAAAAACTTTTATCTGTACTGGAATTAATTATTTTACTAGAATATTGCCTTTTTTAATTTAAGAAGATAATAAGAGAATTACATGGACACTGTGATTCTCTCTCAGTATTTTGAACAAAGAAATCTATTGAGTCTCACATTTATTAGAAAACTATCTACCAGCTTACAAAAAAAAAATAAGTTTGCAATGCTTCTTAAACATTATTTAGAAGAAACTTCAAAAATAAAAAGAAATATGTGGCGATTATGATTCTTATAATATGATGGGACTCATTCAAAATCAGAGCACCATAAAGAGGGATCTTTGCTTTTTAGAAAAACACAGAGCCACGGTTACACATTCCACATGAACTGTCCCAAGCAGCAAGATGTAGCAACAGGCGCTTCGTCCTGGATTCAAGTGCTTTTTACTTTTAACTTTCCAGACAATATTTAACAAGATTCAGCCGCTGTAGTTTTCCTTACGAGACAGAGCAAAATCTTTCTTTTGTTCTTACTCCAGGTCTCCTTGTTGACTAGGACCACCTGGCTGCAGGCTGAAGGGACAAAAGGTGTGTGCAGATTGTGTGCAAATGGAGGGAGGGAGAAACAGAAGAAAGCCCAACGTTCAATATGGAGGGTGTTTGCGCCTCTGCCTTTCGTAGTGCAGTAGGACTTGGTCCACGAACAGCATCACTATTAGAGGTTATCCAATCAGAAAAGAGGGCCCACCCAAGGAAGTTCAATGGAAGGAACTTAATGTAGGATCCTGCTGCAGAAATGCTAAAATCGGGGTCACCACACATTTCTGCCCATAATGTCCTTGCTACAGTGCTGGTTTTTGTTTTGTTTTGTTTTCATGCAAGAAAGAATAAGATATACACATATTTTTCAGTTGCTTTTTTCTTTTATTTTTCTTTCTTTCTTTCTTTCTTTTTTGTTTTTTGTTTTTTGAGACAGAGTTTCTCTGTGTAGTTTTGGTGCCTGTCCTGGATCTCTGCCTATAGACCAGGCTGGCCTCAAACTCACAGAGATCCACCTGCCTCTGCCTCCCAAGTGCTGGGATTCAAGGCGTGTGCTACCACCGCCCGGCTCAGTTGCTTTTTTCTTAGGAATATTATTTTTCATGTATATCCTTTAAAAAATTCTTGACACAGTTATTCTAGAACCATTTACGTATCCATTTATCTTTTGGCTGTACTGGGGACCCAGGGTGTTGCGCATGGAAGCCAAACACTACCCTGAACTATACAACCCCAGAACTTAATTATCCTATGCAACCCACACTGTAAAATACCACAAATATCAGGAAATCAAAAATTCTCATGCTAGAAATTAAAAATTATAAAGAAGATTAAAGAACACCATCCTGAGCACTTATAGGTAATACTTCTTAATTTTAAAATTTAACAGAAACTCTTGCACAGAATTGTACAATCTGGCCACCGGCTCTTTTCCTCTTTCCTTATGCACATTTTTCTTCCCACTTATAAAATATTCTTTAAAAAATTTTAGGTTAAAAAACTTTAGAAATGCTCTTTGTAGTAGGATTTTTAAAAATATTCTAAATCATTTTCTTTTTCCTTTTTCTGATGTTGGACATTGAGTTTTCCCACTGTGACTTCAAATAATGCTACAATGTAATACTCTTGCTTTAAAATAGACCCCTTCCTTCTTCAGTTATTCATTTTTAAAAATTTATGTTAATTACCCAAATAAAATAATCTGTAAGTGTAACTGTCTGGTAAAACTCTGAGCTCACTTCCGGGGCTTAAAATTCCACCAATCCCTGGGCTCAAAAACTCACCAAAACCTGAGCTTGAAATTCCACCAATCCCTGAACTCATCTCAAGCTCAGGACTTGAAATTCCACCAATCCCTGAACTCATCTCAAGCTCAGGACTTGAAATTCCACCAATCCC
>CABHPR010155629.1:11130-29166 GCA_902168415.1 Peromyscus melanophrys | reverse complement strand
ATCCCTGAACTCATCTCAAGCTCAGGACTTGAAATTCCACCAATCCCCGCCCTGGATATCTCCCTCAAGAAACCCCATGTAAGTCTGCCTCTTACCCGCCTCTTTGCTGCTTCTCTTCCAAGCAGAGGCAGCCACTCTCCTGTGTGTCTCCCAATAACTCTCTCATGTGAGGTTTGTTGTGTGGTGTGACATTGTGGTATTCCTTGGCTCTCAGTTGCTAGAATACCTTTCCCTTCAGAGCTGCAGCACTCCCATTGGGGAAACCTTTCCCCTCAGAGCTGCAACATTTACAGTAAAGATGTTTTTATGCCTTGCTTTATTTTTCTTCATAACTTTTACCATCACCCAACTTCTAATTTGTGTATGGATGTGTGGTAGTTTGAATGAGAAATGTCCCCCACTGGCTCAGGTATTGGAACACCTGGTCCCCAGTTTGTGGTGCTGTTGGGGAGGGTTTAGGAGGTATGGCCTTGCTGGAGGAAGCACATCACTGGAGGCAGGATTTGAGAGTTTTGTATCCTCACTTTACTTTAGTTCTCTCCCTCTGCTTTACAGTTGATGTGATCATTCAGTTTCCTGCTCTGCCTTCTACACCTGCCAGTTGCCATGGCTTCCAGCTGTGATGGATGCTCATCTCTGGAATCATAGCCCAAATAAACTCTTCCTTCTGTAAGTTGCCTTGGTCATGGTATTTTATCACAGTGACAGAAAAGTAACATATACAGGATGCATATGTGTATATGCAGATCTAAATGTACAAATTTTTATATTTACTGTATGCTACTCTTCACTAGATTCTAAATACTCCGAAAACAGGACGTTTCTTTTATCCTTTGCTTTACTTGCTGCCGGGTATACAGCAAGTACTTAATAGATGCACCTTTCTTGGATGAATAAATATTAAATGGTACAGAGTACAGATCTTTCCTTTTTAGATTTCATAGAATATAATAGATACACTTACTTAAAACTCAATACATAAGCCTCTTTAGAAAAACCTTTCAGGCTGGTGAGATGGATCAGTGGCTACTTGCAAGTGGGCTTGAGAAGCTGAGTTTGAGTGTAGGATCCCATAAGGTGGCAGGATAGACTCAGATCAGAGAACAAGTGTTGTCCTCTGGTCACCACAACAATACAATGGAACAGGTCTATGAATACACACATGACATAAACAAAATAAAACCTTTTGTGGTTTTCAGAGGTCATATTTTTATCATCCCCTGAAAAAAATGTGTAAAGTACTCTATCTATGGCTAAGTCCATGCAGGAAAAAAAATATAAATCCCAATGCTTACAGGAAAAGTAAGGTATTCCTAGTTCCTTTGTAAACAAATTAGTTTTATCTTAAATATGAAAAAGACTAATCTCATTAAACTAAGTAGCATTGCTAATAACTTTAGAATGTGGTTGACTTGATAGTCATGAAAATTCACAAGTATGTTTTTCATTTAATACAGGCTACATTTACCATATTCTTAATAAGTAAATTAAATGTTCCACATTATAAAATTATTCTTGAACAATAGTAATTCAGATCTTCCCAACAGAAGTAAGTCTCAGTGAGTCAAAGATGAGCTCTTTGTACTTTGTTTGTTTCATGTTATTCTTTCTGTTATTGTTGAGACAGGGCCTCTGGTAGCCCAGGGTGCTCTCGAACTAGCTCTGTAACAGAGAATTGAATTATTGAATTACTGATCCCCCTGCCTCTGTCACTTGAGAATTAGATTCACATGCATGTGACACCGTGCCTCAGTTTATACTCTTCTGTGAAAAAGAAATAATTCGTCAGAATCAACTTCTGTCCTGGTTTTATACTTAATGCCCTCCAGTCATGATGATGCACTTGTCACAACGTTTAACAGACGTTCCCAGACAAAGTGAAATGAAAGAATGGAACAGATTTCAAACATGTGTTCATTAACATCCACAGCTGAGTTCATTGTTCGCAGCTGGACCTCCAAAGCAGAACAGCGAGCTTAAGCACACAACACATGGAACAACTTCTTTCTAGTTTGTAAAAGAAACTACAGATTCGGTCAGAGACAATAGGGGAAGACTCTGGGGCCCCCATGATGGCTCCAGTCAAAGCCTCGGCTTGATGAGTCACTGGCAGGTGACCATCCCTAGTCCAGTTCTGTTCTCTGTGTCCTTTGTCACTCCAGCCTTCCTTAGACATGGTGGCACCTCACCAGCACAGTCAGACTGTGTATGCACACGCATGCCCAGCTTTGGACTGGGGATAAAGTTATTGTCCTGTTGTTTAACGTTGGCAATTTAGCTTTACTAAAAGATCCAGGTATAATCATTTCCCTGAAACAATGATAATAGCTGCTCACCACCACAGCAGGCCATATGAATAAAAAGTACCTCTTTTTTTTTTTTCCGTCCTGAAATGCCCACCATGGGATACAAACAATTACTTTTACCATCTTGGGAAAGTATGAAGAACTCTTCTGTATAGTTTTGCCTCTGCAATTTCATAGAAAGATATTTAAATCAAAAGACAGAAAACCTACCAAGAATGAGAATGTCGACTCAGTAATTTCAGGGCTAGAAACTTCCACATTAGGAAATATTCTTAAATATGAAAAGTATGGAGACACATATTGCTCCAAATTGTAAAATGAATTCTGACAAAATTAAACAAATGGGGTTTGTTGAAAGGATAACAGGTATGTCACAAAATCAACTGAACATCTATCAAACTTAGTTTGGAAATTGATAGGAACTAAACTATCATTCTGGAGGAGGTAGTCCTGGTTTCAGGACTTGTTAGGATCTGGGCAGTCACTGAAATCAGCTGCAACTGGTCTCCTTCCTAGGTTTCAGTCTGCTTACAATTCAACTTTTTGAGAAGGGAGAGAAGTAATCACCCTCGTGGACAAGAGCAAGTAACACTCCAAAATATAGAGAATCAAGTCTCTCTCTCTCATACAGGCTGCGGTTTCAGGCAGGAAAGCAGTCTGTTCGGCTGTGTCATTCAAGGACCTCAGTTTGTTGCGTTTCATTCTGACACACCTCCAGACCTTAGTCACACAGTCTTCAGCTACTGCCACTAACCGGAGGCAGAGAACTGAGGAGCTATGCAACCTCCTTTAAAAAAGAATGCAACCAAGAAATTGCATTCACTGTCTCCACTCATTTCCCACTTGCTAACAGCCACATATACACAGATCTGGACTAAAGTTAGTAAGTGTGGTCTCCAGACTAAAACCCTGGGGCGTTTTTTTAAACATTTTGAAAAAGAGCGTGGATGCTAGGGGTCAGAGCAGAGGTCAGGAAAAGGCACGTGTGTTCCCCGGGGGGCGGAATTTAAAGGGATATTCACTCTCAGATTTTCACTTGCTACTTCAGTGTTGGATGCTCACTTTCCCTTGGCTAGTTCTGCCCTGCTATGGGCAAGTAGCAGCCTCTGCTGCCCTTTAGTTGTAGAGGAGCATGTAGTACTTAATTCACAGTCTGACTCCGGGTACATGCATTGGGGAGGAAGCACTTCCCCCCCAGAGAAATTTGAGCTAGTGCAAATAGAATAAATAGAAGGTTGGTCACCAGAAAAAAAAATGTAAACATTGGTTACAAACAAATTTATGATTTCAAAATTTAGAACCTAGAACTACAGGTTTGAGAAAAATTCTGTAATTATAGTTAAAGCTTCCCCTATTTTTTAAATGCTAAGTTCTTTCATGAGTCTTTGAGAATCAATATAATATTGTATTCACCAAGTCTGAACACACAGTTCAAACATGGACGTTTACATTATGATCATGGAAGGGGCATGCTGACTGATGGCTTTCATTTGTGTTGTCAGATTTGTGTTGATTCTGCAAGAGAAAGGTAATACAGCAACAACCAAAGATTATCGCGAGAGCCAGTGAGATCACAGCAGACAAATTGAAAACAAAATTAATTTGGTAAATTTAGGACTGCTAGGTTTAACATTTTAATCATTTTGGCATCTAGAATCTGTAGAATGACCTCATAGTTTATGCTTAATGCTGGCAGTAATCCAGGTGCCCTTACTGTGGCTTGGGTATAGTTAATCACATTCCAAGAGTGCTTAATATTTTAATCAAGGACTCCTATATTTTATTTTAACTTAAAAATTTAAATTTATTTATTTCATCTGTATGGGTATTTTGTCTGCATGTATGTGTGTGCCTGGTGTCCACAGAGGTCAGAAGTGGCCATTGGATCCCCTAGTCCTGGAGTTATAGACAATTGTGAACCACCATATGGGTGTTGGGAGCCAAACCTGGGTCCTCAAGAAGACCATCCAGTGCTCTTAACCACTGACCTGCCTCTCCAGCCACAAGGAGTTCTATTTTTTTGTCTTTTTTTTTCTTCAGAGCTGAGAATCGAACCCAGGGCCTTGTGCTTGCTAGGCAAGCACTCTACCACTGAGCTAAATCCCCAACCCCAAGGAGTTCCATTTTAAGACAAAAGAAAAATCACAAAACAAAATATATACTATATTGAGGAGCAGAAGTTTCTTGATTCTGAGAAGTAAAGTAATTGGTAACAGCATTTAAACATCTATGAAGCCAGGTAGAAAAGGCAGGATTGAGGTGAACAAACCCGGGATAGGGAGATGGCTCCCTGGGAAGAAGCTTTTGCCCTGCTAATGTGAGGATCTGCTTGAGTGTGGGTCCTCAGAACTTGTGTAGAAAAGTTTGACACAGTAGTTCAAGAGTCTGCAATCTTCGTGCTCCTAGGGAGAGGTCGGGAGCGGAGACAGGATACAAAAATTCCTAGAAGCTTGACAGCCAGCTAGCCTAGCATGTGCAGCAGGAGAACAGAGCCCCTGTCTCAAACACGGTCGAAGATGATGACTGACCCTCAAGGCTACCCTCTGACCCCCACAAGCACACTGTGTATGTGTCTACATTCACACAGAAGAATGTGGGCCTAGTGTGGTTGGAGGTGCAAGTGGTTAATCTCAACACCTGGGAGGCAAAGGCAGGTGGTTCTCTGTGAGTTGGAGGCCAGCCTGGTCTAAGTATCAAGTTCTAGGTCAGCCAGGGCCATGTAGTGAGACCTTGTCTCAGTAAACAAAACATAACAAAAGAATGTGTACATGCAGTCACACACCACACACACACACACACACACACACACACACACACACACACACACACACATACACCACAGACAGTACTAATCATTTCACATAATTTTTTGAGATCTTAACTGCAAGCAACTTCCATATATTCCAATCAATAACTCTTAGAAGGCAAAGAACTTTATCTTCTCATGCTTCTGACTGCTTAATGGAATGATCACAACACACACAGAGAAAGAGATGGACACAGACACACATGGATACAGACACACGTTTGTACATTTGGATATTTTAGACAAAAATTTTAGAAAGTCTGTAGCAGGACAAATTTCTCCCATCTACTAGTACCCAAATAACTAGTCAGAGGCTTAATATTAATTACAAACTGTTTGGTCTATGGCTCAGGCTTACTGCTGCTAACTAGCTCTTTTATCTTAAATGAACCCATTCTATTAATCTATGTATTGCCATGTGTCTCATGGTTTTACCTGTGTTCCATTACATTTTGCTGCCCCCACCCCAAGCAGTGCTCAGAGTCTCCCCTGACTCTGAGCAAGACTAGCTATGACACACCCAACAGAGAACTCTGTCCATTAAGAAAATTGTGAATTGCAGTTGGGTAAGGGAAGAAGCTTTTTCTCTTCCATTGCCATTGATGAAACTTTACATGATTGTCAAAGGGCTTCTGTGGTTGCAGTTAATCTATTTCATTTGTTACTGTTTCTTAATGGGAAAAAGAATAATATAAAGGAGTCTCTGAAGAGGTTTTAAACACTTGGTACTGGAAAATCATTTAGCATCCTTCTAATTGCCTCCATTCTCTTCCCTGCGCTCAGCCCACCTAATTCATTTAGGGCCCCATTGAAAGTCTAGTACCTCTACTGTGAACCATGTGTGGAGAGACTCATCTGTATAACCCGTTCTGCATTATATAATGAAAGGGCTGAGCAGAGAGGATTTGTTAGGCATATTTTTCATCTGCTGTGACCTTAATTATTCAGTAGTTGGCTGGCTCTTTGAGGCTTACACAGGCTTTCATTTCCACTCTCTCGCCCTACAGATGACTGTTTTGCTGTTGCACAAATCATTGACATATCTGCCAGGGGTAGTTTGGGGACAGAGGGAAAGAGTGGACCACATTGTCCACTGTTTTGTTATTTCTCACCTCACCTAAGAAAATCTTGAATGGCAGAGGGGATTGAAGTGCAAATGTAATCACCTGCTGGAGATTTTAAGATCCCCATCAGCCATGCTGTTTGTTATTCTTCAAGGACGGGAAAAATTGTCTGCTCATGTTCTTAAAGTTTGAAAATAGAGACATAGTCATGTACATTCAAGGATGTAATGGATGCTGTTCTGTTATCCTACAGAAAACCCCATCAATTACATGTCCTATAAAAGCTTGTGAGATCCTCTCCCCTTTACATTTCTCTAAACTTTGATTTTATTTTCCTCGAGAGGATAGGTAAAAATTTTTCTCTAACTGTGACTCTATTGGGTAGTTTATCTTCCAATGTACTTACATGAACACACAAAAACATTACCAATTCAGGATATGGTAAAACCCACAGTGGAGAATTTGGGGAAGGAAGCTATAGGGAAAAGAATCAAACAAGAAAAAATTTAATGTGACACTTCCTTTGAGATGCATTTTACATCAAAATCTTCTTTCAGAAATTGAAGAATAAGTGAAGATTTTTATTTTTGTTTTTGTTTTTTGTCTGTACTGGTGAATGGGACCTCACTCGTTTTAGCCAAGTGTCTCAGGGGTTCTACTGCTCTGACAAAACCCCATGACCAAAAGTAGCTTGGAGAGGAAAGGCTTCATTTCAGCTTACAGTGTTTAGTCTATCATCTAGGAAAGTGAGGGCAGGGACTCAGGCAGGAACTGAAGCAGAGGCCGTGGGTGGAGGAATTCTTGCTTTCCATGGCTTGCTCAGTCTGCTTTCTTACAGCACCCAGGACAGCCAGCCCAGGGGCCACACTGCTCACAATGAGCTAGGACAAGCTACATCATTCAGCAATCAAGAAAATGCTCCGTGGGCTTACAAAAGCCAATGTGGTGGGGGCATTTTCTTATTTGAGGTTCTCCCCTCTTCCCAAATGACTCTGACAATAAAAACCAGCTGTCAGAGTAAGCAAGCACTCCGCCACTGAGCTATATCCATGTACGTATTCACTTTCTGTTTTGAAATAGGTCTCACTAAGTTGTCCAGGCTGGTCATGAACTCTCTAAGTTCAAACAAGCCTTCAATTTGCAATCCTCCTGCCTCAGCCTCCCAAATACAGGCTGCAATAACAACCTTGTACAACTAGACCCAGTTCAAGTGAAGAATTATAGTTTCACATTGTGATGAATATTTAGTTTAATACAGAACCTTATGCTATTATTTTGTTATTTTAGCATGCATTATCAATAGTAGCTAATACAATAAATTGTCTTTTTATAAACAATTATTTTAAAAGAACTAGGCAATTACATGGGAAATGGCATCTCATGTTGCAAAATGAAGGAAAGGAACATACCTGAGTAAGTATATCAAGAAATTACAAGCCAGATATGATGATGCTTGCCCAGCACTCAGGACACTGGGTAGAATTGGAAGTTGAAGGCCAGGCTGGGCTATATAAGCATATCCTATCTCAAAAATCTAAAAACAATAACAACAAAACTTATTTTTCCCAGGATGATTTCCTTCTAATAATTTGGAATACAAAAGAGTTGCAAATGTTCAAAATCTTCAACAATGGAATGTGTGTGTGTGTGAGGAGGGGGAAGCACATGAATACAGTGCACCATTAAAATGGAAGTTTCAAGTAAGTGTTCACAACCAAGAAAAGACTCCACAATGATGTGAACATTGTGGAATGAGGACAAAGCCACAGTTCTATCCTCCAGTGGAGAGAAAGGGAGGAGGAGAATGCATGCCTAGACACACACACACACACACACACACACACACACACACAAAGTGAGAGAAAGTCAATCAACAACAATGAAGAGTTAACAGGAATTATCTCCAGATCGTGGCATATAACAATTCTCTAAGTTTTTCTTATTTTGTATATTTTGCATAATAATTGCTTATTATATTTAAAATATCTAGCAATATTGGTAAAATTCTCTTCTTATTCTGCATATTTTTATGTCTGACTGTATGCATCTATTAGCACATGCTGCAGAAATTTGGTCATATGTCTTCCAAAGAACTAAATTTCCTTGGAGAAGGAAGTCTTGTTTTTCCTAGCACACAGTGCTAAAAAGTATTTCTTAACTTTCACACCTTCATAGAACATTTAGAAAAATTCACAATTCACTAAGCATCCAGCTACCAGAGCACGCATTCCACATTACAAGTGTTAACATTTGCCATGCTTTTCTATCATTTACCATCTGTCAATATTTGTCTGTCTGTCTGCTACCATTCTGAATGCTCGCTGTTTCTGTGAGTTCAACTCTTTGACTTCCACATATGAGATCACACTGGATTTGCCTTGTTTCACTTACCATTATGTCCTCCAAGTCTGTCTCTGCTGTTACAGATGGCATACATTCATATTCTCTAAGTTGCCATGAGTAACTGTCCTCGGAGCCATGCAACTGCCATCTTGGAGTGTCCAACTGCCCCCTGACTTTGTCAAAGATCATCTCAACTGGGTGTTGATAGTGTGCACCCCCACATAGAGGGGCAACAAGGCATGGGTCCCTTACCTGAGAATCCAGCCACTCCCTCCCACCTGGCACCACTGTATGTGGCCCGGGGAAGGCAATGGAGTGTAGAGGGCCAGGAAGTCTAGAGCTGGGGCTCTTTCTATGCAACTAGGGAGTCACTCTCTTGTTTGGTAAGTTTTTCCAGGTATGGCCAGCTGGGGAAGGAGTGTCCATACCCCCTGAAAGTACCCCCACCCCAGGCTCTGTAAAGAAGCCCAATAAATTCACTGGCTGCCCAGAGTGAACTCTGATGGAATCTTGCCATGGTTTATGTTGGGAACCCTGGGAGGAGGGGTAGGCGTTGCTTGACAGTCTCCCTCTGGGAAGGAATTTTAGCAACATAAGTATTTAAAATTTTGTGATTCTTCTAATGTAATCACAGCTATTACCTGCAAATTTGGGTATGTAAATGTATTTCATGCAACTTTAAATATCAGCTTTCTGTGTTGTTATAGGTCTTTCTGATCTCGGGTCTTTTTAACTGCATTTTGCAATAACTAATTGGTAATTTATTTGTAAGGTTGGGTGATGTACACAAATCCCTGTAAGCCCAACAACCACATTATTTGATTTCTATTTCAGAATTATTTTTAAACTGTGGTTAGTTCTATTTATTTGTTTGTTTGTTTTAGATTTTGTGTGTATGGTTGCTTTGCACTCAGGGATGTCTGTGCACTACATATGTGCAGTGTCCTCAGTGGCCAGAAGAGGGCGTCAGATCCCCTGGGACTGGAGTAAAATAGCCATCACTGCCCCTGTGGTTACTTCTTTAACGCATAAATTACATAGGTTTGTGTTTTGACATTCCAAACACAATTTTACCTCATTGTTCTCATGGTTTTTTAACTTTGCATTTTCAAATAACTAGACTTATTGGCAATTTATTTGTAAATTTTTTTTTTTTTTTTTTTTTTTGCGGATGAACCATCATAGTTCATACAGAATCACATAATCCATTTATTTTACATGCTGGTTAGGTCTTTTAGATGTGAAATTCTTCATTCTCTCTCTCTCTCTCTCTCTCTCTCTCTCTCTCTCTCTCTCTCTCTCTCTCTCGCTCGCTCGCTCTCTCGCTCTCTCCACCCCATATCTCTATCTCTCTCCCCCTGCAATGGTTCCTGGTTGGGTTAAATAAGGTAATATGTATTAAGTTCACTCACCACTGGCAGTGATAAATCAGAAGTTATTTTGTAAGAAGTCCTCAGTTGGGGCTGAAGAGATGGCTCAGCAGTTAAGAGCACTGGCTGCTTTTCCAGAGGACCTGGGTTCAGTTCCCAGCACCCACATGGCAGCTCACAACTGTCTGTAACTCCAGTTCCAGGGAATCTGGTACCCTCCCACAGAAAATACATGCAGGCATAACACCAATCCATATTAAATAAAAATAAGCGAACCTTTAAAAAAAGAGAAGTCCTCAGTTTGGTTTCGTCTAATATTTTCTCATGCTTTGCGGTTTTCTAAACAAAATAACAAAAATTGGCATTATGGTGTAAGTGTTGCTGTGGTCCTTGAAGCAGTGCTCCAGGACCTACCTTATGTCAGTCTGATTTTTCTTCTTCAAATAGGGTCTTACATATACAAGGCTGGCCTCAAACGTTCTGTTTAGCCAATGATCTGTGGTGGAGCACAGTGCCATACTGGGTTTATGTGGTGCTGGGGACTGAGCCTAGGGCTGCGCACACACCAGGCAGGGACGCTTCCTTAGCCCCATCACTCTGTCTTTTCTCTGGTGCTATTAACTTTTAAACCTTGGTTGAGATGGCATATTTTAGTTTGTCCACTTTAAAACAAGCCACAAGCATGTTATCATTAATCAATGAGTAATTAAAAATTATCTGAAACAATAAAAATCCCATCCATCATCAACCTTAAACCACAGGTTTTTGTATTTTTCATTATTCTTGTCTATGTCAGTCATTGCTATAATTGTTGCTAATTGCCAGCACTTAGAGAGTACGGCATTTCACAACAAAATGGAGACTGTCTTTCTTGCCTGCCAATTAATTAGTATCCCTATGGACTCTACCATCACTTGTTCACTGGATACATTACTTTTAGCTCTATTCTAGTTCTCTTTCTGCCTCAGCATGTTCTCAGCTCTTCTAGCCATCAGGAACTGCTTGAGACCTCTTTGAGTGCGTGAACTGAAGCCTTGCCAGCACTCAGGAGGAACGTGACTGTAGTCTTGTTCCTCCTAGTCTTTGGTGTTGTCCCTACACCAGCTTCTCTGGGGAACTGAAGTCAGACCTTGCTTGACTCTTTTTCAGGTCCAGTTGTCTCACAGGTGGCCAGTGAGGTCCATTGGAACTGATTCAGCATCTGTTCATGGGGCCCCATTATTATCTGTCCTTTGAAGCTTCTCTATCCCAGAATGGTATCCAGTTGATGGAGCTGGTCATTTCTTCAAGGAATCCTGCTTTCTCTTGGTGGGGAATGATTTCTAGAAAACTAAGTCTGGCCAGATGTAGTAGTACATGCTTTTAATCCCAGCACTTGTGAGGTGGAGACAGGCTCTCTATTGGTTTGAGACCAGCCTGGTCTATGTAGCAAGAGCCTGTCTCAAAAAACAAGCAAACCAAACCAAACCAAACCAAAACTTAAATCTGAGGACAAGCTATGTCTGTTTTTGAGAAGATTTCTTTGCTTCTTGGGCCTCCCAGGGATTGTGCTAGGAAATGTGTGTGTGTGTGTGTGTGTGTGTGTGTGTGTGTGTGTGTGTGTGTACAGCCAGTTATGCCTACAAACACACACACACACACACACACACACACACACACACACACACACACACCTGTTTCTCTCATTATATCTATTTCTACCTATATACTGACCTACTGTGAGTTAACTATTCCCTTAAACCAGTATGCTTATGAGATACCTCCGATTCCAGTCAAACAGCATGAAATGTATTCCAGCATTTCCTTTTTCCACATTATGTTTCTTTTCCCTCACTCCTGTTTTAATCCCAGTGTTCTCTGCATGTAGCTAAATTACTGGTCCTTGCAATTTACAGTCTCATCCTCGTGAAAACGAAAGGGAGTCGGAGAGATAGGACAGTAGGTAAAGTGATGGCTGTACACGCCTGAAAACCAGAGTTTGGACCCCTAGAACCCATATACATGCTGGACCTGCTTGTGTCTAGCCTGTAATCCCAGCACTGGAGAGGTGTTGTTGGAGAGCTTCTCTCCAGCTCCCAAGTCCCTCCAGTCTCCAGCTCCCAAGTCCCGCCAGTCCCTGGTTCCCTGACCGAACCCATTCATAAAATAAACATACAGATGCTTACATTATTTAAACTGCTTGTCCATTAGCTCAGGCCTATCATTGTCTAGCTCTTACTCTTATATTTAGCCCATTTCTATTAATCTCTACTTTGCCACGTGGCTCGTGGCTTACCGGTACTTTACATCTTCCTTCTCCTCGCTGCAGCTCCAGCCAGTCTCCCTATCCTTCCTTCCTCCTCAATTTTCCTCTCTGTTAGTCTCGCCTATACTTCCTGTCTGGCTATTGGCCAATCAATGTTTATTGACATATAGCGATATCCACAACAGAGAGGCAGAGATGGGATTGCATGAGCAGGCTGGTGAGGGAAACTAGTCAAACCTGAGAGTTCTGGGTGCAAGTGAGAGATCTGGCCTCGATATATAAGATGATGAGCCTCTGAAGAAGACACCACATATAAAGCTCTGGCCACCACACATACATGTTTGCATGTGCATATGCACCAATACACATGTATGCTACCCCTGCCTTGTGAGCAGGCACATACATAGGTATGCCCCCAAAAATTAACAGTAATTTTTAGTCATTTGGCTAAGCTTCTGCTGCTCAGGTTCCTCTCATTATGAATAAAGTGCTTTCCCCAAAACTGTGGTTGACTCTGACAGTGAACAATCTGTCAGCATTTTAACAGCCCTGAGGTCTGAGAGTCCACTGATGATCCTTTGCTATGCATTGTTGCATTGGTGGTTGGGGAGGAGTGATTCACTAATTCCCATTCCTTCTACATTCATTATCTACTGTTTTTCCTTGGTTTGTTTGCTGAGTGGGCTGGTGTCCACCTTTAATGCCAGCATTCTGGAAGGCAGAGACAGGCCAATCTCTGTGAATTTGAGGCCAGCCCAGTCTTTATAAAGGGTTCCAGGCCAGCCAGGACTACATAGTAAGACCCTGTCTCCATGTAAAAACAAGAGTGGTGTCTCCCCACCCCTCTCCCCTTTTAGTGTTTTTGTAAATATGTGGGCTATTTTTACATTTTGAGCATGTCAACACCAAGAGGGATCATGCACAAAGCTCCCTACCCCAGTGCCTCTCACGTCTGTAGATAGCTGTAAACCCACAACTGCAGGAATGTAATAAATCATACAGTACAGTCCTCGTGGGGGAGTTAAGGGAGAACTCAGAGGAACTGGAAAGCTCCTTAGGCTCCTGTGACATCAGCTTCTGAAGTTATTTCCCATAAGTCCTGGAGGTTGAAAATACAACATTCCTTTCACAGGCTGTAGTGTTGTTTACCAAAATCCTGTCAGTAGAAGAGATATCTAAGGGGACCCCTTAATTTGGCACAGCAAATGTTATCTATTTTTGCACTGATGCACAACATCCTGACACTAGACTCAGTGATGCATTTTGAAAAGAATGAATAGGTCATGACCAATGTGGCTGTCTGAGAAAGACAGTGGCTATATTTTACGAGAACAGCCCAGAAGATGATCATATTTTCCATGCTTTCCTCCACAGATGTCTCTGTGTTTTTGTTTTTGCTGTTTTTAGAGGACTGTAGTGTAGATTCAACTATATTTCATCACTCATCAAAGAAATCAGACCAAGCTCTGAGTCTATGACTCAGAGTCCAGGTGCTCCTGTGTTTCTGCTATTGTTTTGACTTCGTTCATGTAGTCGCATTGCTGTGGACCTGTGTGCAAAAAGCAGCAATCCTGTGACCACCACCGCCTGCTCGGGTGTCTGCAGGAGGTGCTGAGTAGTGGGGAAGGGCGAGGAGCAGTCTCACCTCTCAATGCACCGCATGACATTCCACCCCACTAAGTCCCAGTGTCCTCCTGTTAGACATCTACCTTGCCAAGGTTGCAGGTTAGTTACATAAGATGAAATACATTAGTCCGTTTCTCACTGCCAGGGACTGACCCAGTCATGGGCACTGTTATTACCTAAATGTCATAAAACAAAGAACATACTTTTAAGACATTGGTCAAAAGAGTGCTTTTGAGTGCGAAAGATGAGATCTCAGTTATTTTTTATTCATTTTATTTACAATCAGTGCTTTCCAAAATAAAGAAAATGATTTCTTATCATTGTATTTGATACTCTTCTTAACTTTGGAGAGACGTGACTTGGGTTGAATTGTTGCACATCTGTGCTCATTTCCTGTTATCTTTCCCCACTGTGGTGTTAGAACATGGATTGAACGCTTGTGTTTGGGTTGTTGTTGTCTTGATACATGTAATTTGTGCCTTTTTCTAGCTAATTCCAGTTTATTGAACTCCTTAACAACACTTCTCCTCATGCCTCATTGTCACATTAACCAAACCTCCTAAGTACATCCACCAGTCTCGCAAGCATGTTCTTGGAAATTTGGAGAAATACATTGCCATAACTCAGCGCTCCTATGACAGAAACAGGAGGGTCCTTCTCAGCCTGATTTCAACAGCCTAGGTGACTGGAATGTCACTGTGGTCAAAAACAAAACAGAACGAAACATTGTACGACATTATCAAAGAAATAATAAAAATATTATTTTTAAAATGCAGCTGCATTTTTTTTGTTTTCTAGAAAACGTAAGTTAAAAATCTTAGTCACATTATACATGCTTTGTAACTTAAATGTGAGTGGTTTTTTTTTTCCACTAAGTCGATAGTATAAACTTTGGAGATGACTGGGGAAGGTCATAATGACTTATTTCATAGATATTCCAGTCTGTCACTACATAGACAAAATGCCAATTGACGACCTAATTAGAAGATACAATATTTTTATTAAGCTTTTATTGTTACTTTATATCAACCCATTTTAATGATGTCAGAAAATTATGAGCAGAGTAGAGAAAGACGATGAAGAACGTAAATAATTTCATAATTTTTCTGTAGTATGATCAATATTAACAATGCCAATATTGATAAGGTGGTACATAAACAAAAGAGAAATTCTTCTTGTAATACTCTAGTGACTAGACAGGCACTGAGGTCCAGTGTGGCAGCGGGACTGGAGGGAATTTCCCACGTCTCCATGCTGCAGGGGACTGTGCTCTGTCTTCTCTCGGGCCCACAAAGAAGAATGAGAAACAGATCCACTGATTCCTTCATACCCCCACCCAACCTTTTATCCCACCGTCAAAGAGAAAGTTTTCCAAGGTGGCACACCCTCCATACATGCACAGATTTCCAAAGAGGAATTTTAATAATGATAGAGCATGTGTTCGGAGAGGAAAATAGAAACGGGGCGGGGAGAACACCTTTAGGCTGAGCAAGTTGTTTAGAAAAACTATCTTGTGATGGGTGTGGGAAAAGACAAAGAGAACATTGCTAGGGTGGGGCTGGTATATAAAACAGAGAATGAAGGTGTTTACAATGCACTTTAACAAGTCAAAAGCAGCAGGTGGATAAGTTCATTTAAATCTTTCCTCCCGAAGGGTTTGGTCAAGTTGATTCTTTAGCAAGCTCTGGAAGGCTAGGCAAGAAAGCTGCTGGCCACACGTGAGAAAGCCTGGGAGCTGCTCAGGCAGGCTGTTCTCCACAGGCACCTGTTTCAACCTGTTACTGCTTCACTTCCTGTCTGGTCTAGAATTTAACCTCCTCTCTCATTCCTTTGGGTGGCAAATCAAAAGGGTAGTTATCTCAAACCAATGTTAAGGCTTTGGGAGATAGGAAGGAGGTCCCAAAGGTTGTTCAGTCTATCATAAAGGCCCTTATCAAATTACTGATACTACTTGAAAACATAAAGCACCTGACAGATAGCAGAACGGTGAAGAAACCTCAGAGATGGACTCTGTCCTCCAGAGATACCTTGCTAGATACAAATACCTGAAAACGCCTGTTCCAGCAAAGGAATGACTGAGCTCTTGTTAGGAGTGGCCTCCCAGACAGGATAAGAGGTGACCGAGGTTGAGACTATGGAAAAGCAAGAAGTGCAGATCTGCTTCTGAACATCTCTTTCACGTAGAACTGACTTCAATTTGGAGTCTGTTGACAGGCTAGGCTTCTATGGCCTGGTTGGGGTTCCTCACTGTCTTCAGCAGCCTGGTGGAGATCCAGGTGTTACAAGGCTTCCCCACTAAAACCCACTGTCTGGTACAGGGCACTGTTACTCTTCAAACTTGGGAGCTAAGGTTTGGGGCTAATGACTTGAGCCGTTGCACATTCACAGGATAGTTTCTGAGAACCCACTGGGATCCCATCTTTAATTCTATAGCCGTCTTTTGGCGGCATAGTTGGTAATTGAATCAGAGCATAAAAACCGGGGTGATTGCTTTAATCAGCACCCCCGTGGGCTGGAATCCCCTAGAAGGACATTTAGAGAAGGAGAGAGGACCTTAATTCATAAGATTTGGATAAACAGGAAGATGTAGACAGTCTAATTCATTCATTTTGCCTTTCAAGAAATACTGGTGAAGTTGTATAGCAGGTAAAATCCAAAGGCTTAGTTTATAGTTTTAGTACAGTGAGGAAAAAGTTCAAATGCCTGAGGGGAAATACAGAAGTATCAACACATAATTCTGTTCTTAGCAATAAAATTTAATTTGTTTTCTGTCTCAAAGGCTTAGTAACACTTCAGTTTGGTCTAAATCCCTTTACTCTCTAATTTGAAAAAGAAAGAAATTTTATTTCCTTCCAAAGGAGCTGAGATTTGAATTATGTACATGCTGTTTATTGTGTTTCAGAGCCCCCAATAAACATCGTCAGGGGATTTATTTTTTCTTAATGGTAGTAGGTGCTCAAGGGTCTATCGAAGCTTGCTTCGCCAGCTCCACCTCTGGATTGTGAAATGGCAGCTCAACACATGCTGTGGGAGGGAATAAACTTTCAGGTCTGGAATCATACTGAGCAAGCAATGAGTTATCACAAAGGTAAGAAACAGGACAGAAAAACCCACTGGTTTTTATTTTAAGTGCTTACAAAGCAGCAGACAGTAGTTTAAAAAGCATCCCTGTGTAATATCTCTGTGAAGTAACATTGTGTCTGCAAATGCAACTCAGCAACCTGTAGCAAGCCTGAACTAGTAAAAGACCGTCAAACTCCCTGCGGTCCATTAGACAACACAGTATTCCCTTGTCTAGACATAGCGAGAACAAGTTGAGAAGAACACATTTTACTAATGGTAGGAAAGGTTACTAATCCAGTTTATGAATAGTATATTATTTGTTTTGTTTTGTTTTTTTCCCCAAGACAGGGTTTCTCTGTGTAGTTTTGGTGCCTGTCCTGGATCTTGCTCCATAGGCCAGGTTGGCCTTGAACTCACAGAGATCCACTTGGCTCTGCCTCCCGAGTGCTGGGATTAAAGGTGTGCCGCCGCCGCCGCCGCCGCCGCCGCCGCCGCCACCACCACCGCCACCACCCAGCAGCATAGTACTTGTAACTTCACCTTTTGGGGATGTAAAAGTCAGCTGTTAGAAACCTGCCAGTTGGGGTGAGGGGTAGAGAGATGGCTCAGAGGTTCAGAATGTGAACTGCTCTTGCAAGACCAGAGTTCAGTTGCCAGCACCTGCATGGGGCAAGTCACAACTGCCTGTAACTCCAGCTCCAGGGGATCTGATGCCCTCTTCTAGCCTCTGCAGGCACTGAACACTCATGCAGTAGGCCTCCTACACACACACACACACACACCACATTAAAATGTCTTTAAAAATGCTATTATTGCAGCATTTTATTTATTCATCAAACAATTACTTTTCCTGCCATGAACGTTGGGCGCCAGATGTAGCATGAATCTTAGAGAGTCTTATTAATAAAATCAAACCTGAGCCAGGTATTGGGGTGAACACTGGAAGATCAGAGAGACAGAGCAGGCCACAGCCACCTCACCTCGCCAGTTCCTCAGCTGATCCTGTTTCCTCAGACTGGAAGCCTCTGAGTCCTCATCCAGAATGAATCTCAGCTGAACTGCTGCTCCAAAGCCTGAAACCTTAACCAGCTAAAAGCTTCTAGTTTCTGGTCTTCACACCTTATATATCTTTCTGTTTTTGCCATCACTCCCTGGGATTAAAGGCGTGTGTCACCATGCCTTGCCGTTTCCAATGTGGCCTTGAACTCACAGA
>CABHPR010155628.1:0-21828 GCA_902168415.1 Peromyscus melanophrys | reverse complement strand
TTCTTATGTGTATGGGTGTTTCCGTCAGCAATGCATATAAGTGTACTGTGTGGGTGCCTGAACCTACAGAATTCAGAAGAGGGCATCAGATCCCCTGGAACTGGAGTTATGAATGATTGTGAACTACCATGTGGGTGTTGGGAATCGAACGTAGGTCCTCTGGAAGAGCAGCTAATGCTCTTAACTGCTGAACCATCTCTCCAGCCCCCTGAAATTTCATTTTTATTAAATGTAAACATAAAAATATTTTTACAAGTAAATGGGTAAAAATTTAGTTGACTTTCAGTAGCACTTAGCATTGATGTGTAATGGTACCCTCTATTTCTTCTATTACTTTCTCTTATAAAGTAGATGAGATTGGGTGTGTCGGGGGCACAGCTACAAACCTGTTGTTATAAGATAGAAGTGTTGAGGCTGGGGTACAGCTCAGTGTTAATTATGCTAATGTTTGATTCTCAGCACCAAAACAAAGTGAAAAAAATTAAGAATGTAGAGACATTTTGGAAAGTAATCTATTATATGACATGTACAATCTGATTTATTTTAATACTGAGGGAAGGAATTGTGTCTCTTAATTAGAAGTGAACTTGAGCTAGAACAGAATCGAGCGGCACACCAGGAACATCGAGCCAATGACCTGGAGCAGATTATGGACAGCGTGAAATGCAAAATTGGTGAATTAGAAGATGAGTCCCTAAACAGGGTTTGCCAGCAACAAAATAGAATACAAGACCTTCAAAAGGAGCATAAACTGTTACAGGTATTGTATTGACTTATATATTTTCTTATTTGATGGTTATTATTGAAAGTTCTTCATAGTCCCAGGTAATTTCTATGTTGCTTCCATGGTGTATGTCTATGACAAAGGTCAAGGAAATCCAAATGCTTGAGGTATGTGTAAAGATGGTTAGAGGAAAACAATTTACGCTGGCATAGGATAGTAATGTTAATAGGTGAGCTTTTCTCCTTAGCAACTCATTTTGAGATTCGTCTATAGGCTGCATGTTATAGCTTCATGAGTATCCCTAAAAGATGCATGTGTGTGTCTATGTGAGTGTATGCCACATACGTATGGGTGTCTTTGGAGGCCAGAAGAGGATGTTAGGTCCCCTAGAACTGGAGTTACAGGAACTTGTGAGCTGCTGGATGTGGGTGCTGGGAACTGAATTCACACCCTCTGGAAGAGCAGGAAGTGCTGCACTGTTGCGTAGCTCAATGTGCCTGCACAGGGATTCTCCTACACTTGTGAATGTCGAGCAGTCTACTTTACAGCAGCCGTAGTGTCATGTTTAGAGACATAGTGTCCTGTATATGGGTATCAATGTCTGTATAAGTCTCATATTACCCTGTAATGAGCTCAGATTTCATTGTAAATGCCTCATAATCTCAATGTACATCCCATAGTGAATATTGTAGAAGTCATAGTTATCTATAAAGAATCCCTAAAACAATGTACACTTTATAATGTCAGAATACCTAGCATACAACTCTGTTTCCCTGTATTAAGCATATATTGCCCTATACACAGCTCACAGCGCCTTCATAGCCCATAATGCTCTGTTTGGAGTTTATGGTGTTCTATATAGATCTCACAGTGTACCTGTATGTGGGGCATTTTCTTAATTAGTGATTGATGTAGGAGGCCCAAGCCCATTGTGGGTGAGGCCACCCTTGGGCTCATGATCCTGGGTAAGAAACCAGGCTGAGCCAGCCATGGGGAGCAAGCTAGTAAGCAGAGCCCCTCCATGGCCTCTGCATCAGTTCCTACCTCCAGGTTCCTGCCCTGTTTGGTTTCCTGTTCTGACTGCCTTCAGTGATAGACTATGATGCGGGAATATAAGTCAAATAAACTCTCTCCTCTCCAAGTTGTTTTTGGTCATGGTGTTTCATCACAATAATAGTTACCCTAAGCAAGACAATAGAGCTAATTGGAAGCCTGTATAGATCTCATAATTCACCTGATGGAGCTTAGAGTGCCCTGTATAAAGTACATAGTGCCATGGAGAACCCGCAGTGCACTTCTGTTGAGTATATTGTGTGCCCCAGGTCGAGCTCATATTACGACTGTATGAAGTTCAGAGTACACCTTTTTTAGTGTTCATACTACCATATTTAGAAGTCATAGGCCATGTGGAGAGCTCCTGGAGTTCTCTGTAGAACTCGTATAGTTCCCTTGTATAGAACTCCCAGTTCAGATCTCATCTTGTACATAAAGAATTTTTAGTATTCTTTAGTTTTGGTTTGGTTTGGTTTTGGTTTTGGTTTTTTGAGACAGGGTTTCTCTGTGTAGCTTTGGAGCCTGTCCTGGAACTTGCTCTGTAAACTAGACTAGTCTCAAACTCACAGAGATCTGCCTGCTACTGCCTCTTAAGTGCAGGGATTAAAAGACATGTGCCACCACTACTTGGCAGTATTCTTTTTATAGTCCTCAAAGGTTATTATAGATCTCATAGCACTCTGCATGGAGATCTTGTGCAGATCTCATAGTGCCTTGTGTATTTCTCATAGTGAACTTGTTTAGAGCTCCGTGCCATGATAGTGACGTGTAGAATTCACAGTGTATCTCCACTGAGTTCATATCACACATGAATAGAGCTCATAAAGCATCTGTTTAGACTTCATAATCCCAAGTACATATCTTATAGTATACACCCACCCATCCCTCCCTCCGTGTGTATGTGAGTGTATTGAACTCAGTGTGTCTGTATAACTCATAATGTCCTTTATAAAGCTCATAGTGCACCTCTGTATAGCTCAAGGTGCTCTTGATTAAAGGACATATGATATCCATGAGCTCATAGTGTCCTTTATGGACTCTAGGTGCCCTATACAGAGCTCTTAGTGCCTATTTTATAGAGCTCATAGTGCCCTGAATAGAGCTCACAGTGCACATGATTTAGAGCCCATACTAAAGTAGTATAGATCATAATGTATACCTTTATATAAGCTTATAATGTTCTGTATAGACTTCACAGTCTCCTCTATATAGCTCATAGTGTACTTATATGCAGCACACAGTGCTCACAGAAATCTCATATTGCATGTATGTTTATCTCATAGGACACTTTATAGAGGTCAGAATGCCTTTCATAAAATTCATGATGTCTTACATATAGATTACAGTGCCATGGGCACATCTCATGCTGTCCTGCTTAGAACTCATAGTATCCTTTACAGAGCTCATCATGTCTTATATGGAGTCATAATGCTCATGAATATAGATCCTTTTCCACCTGATGAAAGCTCATATTGGAAATTTATTGAATCCATGATGTCTTATATAGAGATCATAGTTCTCATTATGGATCTCAGTGCCCTATATAGACTTTTAAGTGGCCTGTATAGATACCATATTTCTCTTTATGTGGTTATATTACCTTATACTGTGTGTAATAAAGCCACATGAGCAGATAATAGTGAATTTTATACAGAGCATAGGTTACCCAGCCTGTGAGCTTCTGGGAATTCTTGTGTCTCTGTTTCCCATTTTGCCATACGAATGTTGGAAGTATAGATGAGTGCGGCTCCACCTGGCTCTATGTGGGCTTGGGGACTCAAAATGCTGCAGGTCCTCCTGCTTGCTTGGCACATATTTTACCCATTGAACCCTTTCCTCAGACATATAATGAAAACTAAAACACTGAAAAAAGAAATTGAAGAATACACTAGATGATAGAAAGACTTTCTGTTCAGTTTATGGATTGGCAGAATTAGAAAGTGGCTATATTACCAAAAGCAATTTCTATATCCCCATCAAAATTCAAACAACATTCTTCACAGAATTGAATAAACAGTTCTAATATGCATATGGTAGCATAAAAGGCCCTTGATAGTGAAAGCAATTCTGATTGCAAAATAATAATGCTGGTGATAGTATTATCCTGGTTTCAAATTATAACTACAAAACTGTAGTAACAAAAACAGTTTGGTACTGTCACAAAAATATGTATATCAGTGAAATAGAATAGATAGCCCAGAAATAGACTTATATCCAATTGAATTTTGGGCAAAGGTGCCAATTACATACATTGGAGAAAGAGACAGCGTCTTCAACATAGGACAGAGAAACATGATATCCATATGTAGAAGAATGAAACTAGATCCTTATCTCTTGTCCCATACAAAAGTCAATTCAAAATGAATCAAAGACTTTAATAATCTAAACTGAAACTGTTAGAAAAAGAAACTTCTTAAAAGTATAGACATAGGCAGGAACTTTCTGAAAAGGACTCCAATAGCTCAGGAAATAAGAGCAAGAATCGACAAGGATTACATAAATTGTCAAAGCTTCTGCACAGGAAAGGAACCAACTAACAGGGTGAAGAGACAACCAATAGAAGGGGAGGAAACTATACCAGCTGTGAATTACTGTCTAGAATATATAAGGACTCAGGAAGGAATGGTGTCACATGTCTTTAATCCCAGCATCAGGAGGCAGAGGGAGGAGTTCTCTGTGAGTTCCAGGCTAGCTAAGGCTACATAGTGAGATCCTGTCTCAAAAAAGCACAACAAAAAACCAAGCCCAAGCAGTCTCAATAAGTTGATAAATAGGCTAATTAATGAACAGACTGTTCTCTAAAGATTGAAGTACCAGTGACCTGTAAATAGACAAATAATGGTCAACACCCTTAGCAACCATGGAAATGCAAATTAAAACTACATTGAGATTCTATCTCACCCTAGTGATGCTAATACTATCATTAAGACAAGTAACAACAAATGATAATAAGAATTTTGGAAAAAAGAAAACCCTTACTGAAGGGAGTATAAATTAGTCCAGCCACTATAGAAATCAGTGTGGAGGTTTCCTCAAAAACCTAAAAATAGAACTACCTTATGACCCAGTTTTACTCTTCCTGGGTATATATTCCAAAGACTAGATTCATGATCACAGAGACACTTGCATATCTATGCTTACTGCAGTAGTACTCATAGTCAAGCTATGGAATCAGTCAAAGTGTCCAAGAGATGAGTGAACCAAAAGTGTGTGTGTGTGTGTGCATGCGCATGCATCTTGAAAATTGAAGCCAGACTAGGGAAATAAAGAACAGTGGGGAAGAGGAAAAATAAAGATACAGAAGTGAGCATGGTCAAAATACATGGTATACAAAGATGTTCTTGTGACTCTCATCACTGTAATGAATATATGCCAAGAAAAATATCAACTTCAATGATTACTTCTAGATTTTGAATAACTTACATATTGAGGGGAGACTGGCATCCTCATCACTTAGCTGTAGAGGTCATGCCTGGTTTCATGGAAGGCCAAGGCAGAGGATGAATTACTACATATTTCATGTTCACTAGGAGATGAGGTGTTACCAGTAACTAAGACTACTTCCTCTTTGAGGGTTGTTAAGTATCAATGAGTTTGACATTTTGAACAGATGACCATGTGCTTAGCTATGAGTGTTAGGTTTTGAAAGTGATGTCTTTTTTTTTTTTTTTTTTAATAAATCTAAGGCCACATACTGGCTATAGACCTATTCTGAGTTTATAGTCTCTCCCATTGCCTGGATGTCCAAACTGAATACATCATTTATAATCCAAAAATCATTAAAAAAAAATCTTAATTTTCATTTGTGATTCTCTCTCTCTGTCTATCTCTCTCTGGTTTTTTGAGACAGAGTTTCTCTGTGTAATAGTCCTGGCTGTTCTGGAACTCACTCTGTAGACCAGGCTGTCCTTGAACTCACAGATATCCGCCTGCTTCTGCCTCCTGAGTGCTGGGATTAAAGGCGTGCACCACCACCGTCCAACTGCTTTATGGTTCTTTTAAAATATTTATAATATATAATTCTCTTCTTGATTATTATTTTTATCTCAACTTAAATATAAAGTAGGCATGGTAGTCCACCGCTGTAACTCCAACAATTAGGTGGCTGATAAAATAGGATCGCAAGCTGGAAACCAGCCTGGGCTATGTAGAAACCTGGTCTCATAAAACCATTGAAATAGAAAATCACATTACTTTATAGAGAGTCTTAAAAATCTTTATTTATTATGAAATCTTGAATGTATGTAGTTGTCATAGTTTCCTCATTTTATAGGTTTTCACATTTGTGACATATTAATATTCCTTGCATCAGTTTTTAAACAGCCTTGATGAGCTTATTGAATGAAACAACTCAGTGGAGATGGTGACATGGATAATAATAGAACAGTATGTCCTACATGTATAAATATAATTATGAATTTACAATTTGCTTACAGATGAAATGCCAGCACTATAAGAAAAAACGAATGGAGCAGGAAGAGACCATTGCTTCTTTGCAGAAGGATATCTACAGATTAACCAAAGAGGAAGAAGAGCGTGTTGTCACTCAAAACAGAGTGTTTGCCTATCTCTGCAAGAGAGTTCCTCACACAGTCTTGGATAAACAGTAATGCCCAGTACATAGGATGATAATAGAACTAGGTTGATTATTTTTCAGCTGATTTTATCTTGACAGTGCTTATATCTTTTGCTAGAGAAGTCTCATTTTCTTTTGATTTTTTTCCAGTTCACGTGTGTGCGTGTGTGCGTGTGTGTGTGTGTGTGTGTGTGTGTGTGTGTGTGTGTGTATAAATGTAATTTTTTCTTAGAATATTTTGAGGAATTTATTTATTTATTTATTTGGTTTTTTTTCAAGACAGGGTTTCTCTGTGTAATAGTTCTGGTTGTCCTGGAACTCACTCTGTAGAACAGGCTGGCCTGGAACTCACAGAGCTCTGCCTACCTCTGCCTCCCATGTGCTGGGATTAAAGGCGTGCACCACCACTGCCCAGCTAAACTTAAATTTTTTTCATTTTAAAGACTTTATTATTTTAATTATGTGTGTATAGGTGTGAGGGGTTGGGGGGAGTATGTGCACATGAATGCAAGTGCCCACAGAGGTCAGAGATGTGAGATCCCCCTGGGGTTACAGGCAGTTGTAAGCCACCTGATATAGGTGCTGGGAATTGAACTCAGGTACTCAGGAAGAGCAGTATGTGTTCTTAACCACTGAGCCATCTCTCTAGCCCTAAACTTCAAATTTTATTTTATTGTATGGGCGTTGTGCCTGCACGTATGTCTGTGCACCACATATGTGCCTGGTGCTGATAGGGTGCCATACCTGCAGTGGCCAGAAGAGGGTGTCAGACACCCCTGGAGCTGAAGTTACAGACAGCTGTGAGCCATCATGTAGGTGCTGAGAATCAAATCTGTGTCCTCTGAAAGAGCAACCAGTGTTCTTAACCACTGAACCATCTTTCCAGCTCCTTAGCGGATGAATTTAGATATTTTTAAAATATTAACCATGAATGGGTATGGTGGCATATGCCTTTAATCTCAACACTTGAGAGGCAGAGGCAGGTAGATCTTGGAGTTCTAGGCCAGCCAGAGCCATATAGTGAGACCCTCTCTCAAAAAACAAAACCCAAATAAACAAATAAAAAAAAGTATCGGTTTTATATATATATGTGTGTGTGTGTGTGTGTGTGTGTGTGTGTGTGTGTGTGTGTGTGTGTGAGAGAGAGAGAGAGAGAGAGAGAAGGAGATGGGAGAGGGGAGAGAAAGAGAGCGCGAGAGAGCACCTGAGTATATGTATGTGCACCATATGTATGCAGGAGACTTCAGAGATCAGAAGAAGGTGTTGGGTCCCCTGGAACTAGAATTCCAGGCAGTTGTGAGCTGCCTTGTGGGTGCTGGGAATCAAACCCAGGTCCTGTGTAAGAGCAACCAGTACCCTTAACCACTGAGCCTTGGGCAAATATTCTGTGGCAATTGCCAGAGGTAGGATTATTGGATTAGGAAGAATATGTATTGTCAAATTTGACATTTAAACATGTCAAAAAATTGAGACATGTTTAAAAATATATTAATATAAATTAATATATATGGCTTAGTGTAATACTTGTTTCTGGCAAGAATGAAAAATTTTTAAGTTTGCCAGACAATCTGTACTTACTTTTTAAAAAGATTTTATTTTTAATAATGTGTTTATGTTTATTTGAGTTTATGTGCTTGTGAGTGCAGGTATTGCCAGAGGCACTAGAAGCCTCTGGAGCTGGAGTTATAGAAGGTGCTGGGAACTGAACTTGGGTCCTCTGCAAGAGCAGTATATACTTTTTTATTTTATTTTTGTTTTAGGGCTGGCAGGATGACTCTGTTCTTGCAGAGAACCTGGGTTCTATTTCCAGCACCCAAATGGTGGTTCACAACTGTCTAGCTCCAGGGGATCAGATGCCCTCTTCTGGCCTCCATGTGCACTTGAACACAAATTGTACACACACAAATAAGTAAATCTTTTTTTTTGTTTGTTTTGTTTTTTTGTTTTTTTGTTTTTTCGAGACAGGGTTTCTTTGTTGTAGCCTTTGCTGTCCTGGAACTCGCTCTGTAGACCAGACCAGGCTGGCCTCAGATTCATGCAGATCTACCTGCGTCTGCCTCCCAAGTGCTGGGATTAAAGGCATGTGCCACCACTACTTGGCTAATAAATCTTAAAAATTTTTCTATGTATGTGTTTTGCCTATATGTATGTGTGTGTACCACATGTGAGCCTGGTCCCTGTGGAGGCCATAAGAAAGTGCTTGATCTCCTGGAATGGAGTTATGCATGATTGTAAGCTACCATGTAGGTACTAGAAATCAAACTTGGGTCCTCTGAAAGAGCAGCCATTGTTCTTAACTATTGAGCAATCTCTCCAGTCCTGGAGTATGCTCTCTTAACTGCTAAGCTATCTCTCTATTCCCAGTCTGTGCTTACGTTTATCATTATAATTTGAAATTATATAAAAGAATAGTTGATACTACCTTTTGAAAATAATTTAACATATTTTTTGTTTTCTAGATTGCTTTGTCTCATTGATTACTATGAATCTAAACTTCGAAAATTCCATGCACAAAGGTATAAATAATATAATTTTAAAGTAATTCAGGATGAATATTATCCAGGAACAAATTATGTTCTGGAAGTCTGTATATCATTATGAAATTCTTTTTCAAATATATTATTTTTTATCCTCCAAGAATTTCATATATGCATACTGTCTTAGGGTTTCTGATGCTGTGAAGAGACATGATGATGACAGCAGCTCTTATAAGGAAAACATTCAATTGGGGTGGCTCACAGTTTCAGAGGTTCAGTCCATTATCATCATGGCGGGGAGCATGGCAGTGTGCAGGCAGACATGGTGCTGGCTACATCTTGATCAGAAGGCAACAGGAAAGGAAATAGACTATGACACAGGGAGTATTTTGAGCATAGGAGAACTCAAAGGCCCACCCTCACACTGACACACTTCTTCCAATAAGGTCACACCTACTCCATCAAGGCCATAACAATGGTTCCCTTTGGGGGCCATTTTCTTTCAAACCACCACACATACAGTGTATTTTTTTTTTGTTGTTGTTGTTGCCTATGGTGTATGTTGGAAATATTTACCCTCCATTTCTTCCCAACAAATTTTGGTTCCCCCTCACATCTTCCTCACTCATGCTGAAATTCTTTTAATAAAGCTCTATAAGACTGTATTTTACTGCTTAGGTAAATAATAAAAGTGTTATTTCCTTTTATTTGGTTGAAGCATTATGTTATTTAGCCACTGGATAGTAAGTACATTCATAAAGTATATAGACATAGTACATTGGCTGTGGGGCAGAAGAAAACCTAGTTATGCAAATTTAATACACCAAAGATAGAATGTCAGTGAAAAACTAGCATATAGCTGGGTATGGTAGTTCATGCCTGTATGCCTAGCTCCCTGTAGAGTAGTTGGAACGTTGAGGAAGTAAAGGAAACAGGATAGCCACAAGTTTGAAGCCAACCTGGGCTACATAATGCATCCCCAGCTGGCTTGAATTAGAGTGAGACCCTGTCCTGATAGTGTACTTGGGAAGATGTGTATTAATACTCATGTAAGTAAATGTAAGGAATAGTGGTGTGTACTATAATTGTGAGGCAGGTGGGACTGTGTGTGTGTGGCAAAAGGAGAGAGTAGTGAAAGGTAGAGGAACGGGTAAGATTTGCATATAGATGGCAGAGTTTTCAAAAACAGATAAGATAAAGGATTTTTTGGTTAGATGAATACACTAGCAGGAAGAGTGGATGTATTTAGGAATGTTAAGTAATCTAAGAAGCACAGGGTAGGTGAGGTGTGCTGTGTACTGTGTATTGTTACCCAATTACACTCTATAATGAATTGAAAGTAGTAGAAGGAATAAACCATTTGCACACAGTGTACTTTTTTAAAGACGTGGAAAATTCCATTTGTGTTTTGTTTGTTCATTCAACAAGTGTTTTCATCGCCTTTGTGTCCCATGACCAAGTTTTCTGGTCCTCACACATTCTAAGTAAGAGTCAGTAAACAGAACACTCTTAAGATTAGGTAGTGCTATGCTGTAGACCAAGTAGGAAATTGGGATTTTTAAATTCATGTTTAAGTTATTAAGTACTTATTAGATTGGCTTAATATTTGCTAGCTGAATGTTTTCTTTAAGGATATATTTCCATAAGATGCAGTGTGTGTGTCTTCCCACAGGCAGTGTAAGGAAGATGACAGTCAGTCAGAAGAAAAAGACTACAGAAACCTGGATGCCTCACCAAGTTATAAAAGCCTTCTGATGGTATGGAGACCAGAGAACTGATACATGCCTTTTTATAAAGCATTTTATAAATCCCTAGGAGAGTTACTTATTTTACTATGGATTGCATTGCAGTCATTACAGGATCAACTCAAGGAGTCAAAATCCAAGATTGACGCACTGTTAGGTGAGAAGCTGAGCCTCCAAAAGGATCTGGAAAACAGGTGAGAGAAACTCATTTTTCTTTACCTTGTAGACTGTTGGAGGAATCGTTCTTGCCCTCTTACTCAAAAACTCACCCAGTACTTGACACTCCTGTATTCCTTGTGGTAGTTGTATTTCATGGCAAATGATGAAAGGAATAGGAATCCTTAGGCAAGCAAAGGAAATGAGAAAATAGGAATCCATGTTGAGGGTAAAACTGGGTAAGAACTCTGAGGAGATTTAGGGTTTTCTTGTGTTTGTGTGTTTATATGTGTGGGTACAAATGTGTGTGCAGTTGGGTGTGCATGTCTGTGCTCATGCATGTGGAAACTAGAGGTCAGCCTCAGATGTCATTCCTTGGGATCTGCCCACCTTGTTTTGGGAGACAGGATCTCTTCTTGAGACAGGCCTGGAGCATGCCAATGCCCGGGTTCAATTCCCAACACCCACATGGCAGCTAACAGCTGTCTGTAACTCCAAGATCTGACACCCTCACACAGACATGCATGTAAGAAAAATAAATACCAATGCAAATAAAAATAAATTATTTTTAAAAAATGTTCCATCTTCCCAGATATGTCTAGGTTTGTGTCAAGTTGACAGAAACCAGCCATTCCAGAGGATGATGTATTCACCAGAAACAAGTTAATACTAGCACAAAAGTGAATAAAGACTTTATATATGAAATTATACAGAATAAATCAAAATGCCTAGTAAACACCTAAGAATTAAGGATTTTAATAAGGGGCTGGGGAGATGGCTCAATGGATAAGAGCATTGACTATTTTCCAGAGGAACAGGGTTTGATTCCCAGAACCCACATGGTGGGTCACAACCATCTGGACTCCAGTTCTTGGGGATCCATTGCTGCCTTCTGGCATCCACAGGCACCAGGCACACATGTATATGTATGCGGGCAAAACACCTATACACATAAAATTTAATTTAAAAATAATTTTAATGTTTATTGATAACACAAGATTTATTTTTTGTTTACTAAATATTTTTATCCTTTTCAATAAATTTAATGTATTTATCATGATTTCTTCTTTACAGGCCCACAGAACATGAATTAAGACTTTATAAACAGCAGGTGAAGAAACTGGAAAAAGCCCTTAAGAAAAGCATCAAGTAATTACATTTTGTCAAAGTTATAGCTTATAGTTGGGTCCTGTATTTTCTTACTTGTTTTTATATCTGTGCGCTGTTGTGTATTATAATAAAGCAGCCTTGGCTTGGAATTGCCAGACTGATGAGAGATGTGATAATTGTAAGTATTTTTGAGCCAGGCATGCTAGCATGAACCCATAAATTCCAGCACTGTGGAGGCCAGGCAGGAGGACCACAAATATGAGGCTAGCCTGGGCTATGTAGCAAAGCTCTGTCTCAAAAAAACAAACATAAACAATAAAAAGGGATATTTCTGATTCTAACAGTTTAAAAGCAATTTGGGTTTGGCTTTATTTTAATGTTATATATTCTTGAGAAATGCATCCAGATATTGAAATACAATCATATACATCATTCCCCCTTTACAACTCCCTTCTCCTTCATGTGTCCCCCAACTAACTTTGTGCTTTAAAAAAACAAAACAAAACAAACAAACAAAAAACCCTGCTAAGTCCAGTTGGTGCAACCTATATGGGCATGGGTTTGGTTTGTCCACTGAAGCATGGGGATCTTGTTGTCCACATCCTCAAAAGGAATGATTCTCTCCCCCAGAATCCTAACTACCAGTAGCAGTAAGAGGTGGGGCCTGGAGATCCTCTAGCTTGTCTATGCTGGACTCTTGTCTGGCTTAATTTTATAACCACAGGTACTGTGAGTTCCTGACTGATCACATCCAGAATACAGAATTTCACAGCACCTCTCCATCATCGCCTGGCTCTTCCATTCTTTCTGCCTTGTTCCTGGAGTGTGGAAGTGTGTGATAGGGCTGGGCATTCAGTCTCTTATTCTTAGCACTTTGGCCAGTTATGTTTCTCTCCATTGACTGCTGCCAACTGCCAAAAGAAACTACTTTGATCAAAGCTGAACGCATCCCAGTTTTATAGGTATAAACATAGATATTTAGACAGCATTTTGACAGCAAGATCATTTTTCAAAATAACAATGGCAGGCTCTACCCTAAGGCCTATGACTCCTGAGTCATGGACTTTTGATAAGGATTAAAGTGCCAGGCATGAAGTTACCTCTTGTGGAACAGGCCTCAAATCCAACCAGGAAGCTGTTATCCCATGCCACTCTTGAACAGCAGACTTATCTTCCCTGGTAGGTCAGTGCTGCAGCATTCAAGGTCCAGCACTGGTTAGCACTGACGTCTTCTCTTTTTCAGAAGCCTACATAGCACCTCTGGCTCTATGAAAGCTAGCCTGCATTAGGAAGTTTCCTGGTTGGTCTGAGCTTTTTCTGTATGTCCTGCAGCCAAAGTGTATTGTGTCTTCAGCAAGAGGGTTTTTGGATCTTGCCAAACAGTTTGGTGAGTAACCAGGGGCTATGAGCGTAGCCTGTGTTGTTTTGGAGGCCTCTAGGGCCTCCCTGACCATTAATTCCTAGAAAGTATCCCATATCTTCCAAGAATACACCCATGTATTCCAAGAGTGGCATGGTCCACCCATGCATGAAAGATTTTTCCATTTAAAAAATTTTAAGTTGTAATTTCAAACCAGCTAGTAGGCTTCCAAAAGGCTTTTTCATACAGCTTTAGTTTTAGTTAACTTGTTTTCTCTTTAACCCTACCTCCATCCCCACCTGACCCCTTAACACTCAGTAATTTCCCTCTTCTTTTATTTCACATGTAATTCTTTTGTCCCTCCAATTTTAAAAGCTGGGTTGTAAGATAGTAGACTTCCATATGTATTTTCATGTACCCTTCCTTGGGTCAGCCTTCCTCTTTAGCTCCTTGGCACTCCCAGATGTGTACCCTCCCTGATTAAGCCTGTGTACCCCCATTATTCCACCTCTCTACTTCCATTTCACCTATGATCTACTGTCCTCTTTCCATTAATGTGTTTCCTTCAAAAGGCACCTTTCTAGTTTTCTGGCTTCCACTTAACATTTCAAGTTAAATACACAAAAGAGTTGAAGTTAGGAACTGCATATGAGACAGAACATATAACATTTGTCTTTCTGGGCCTGGACTTGGCTTTATATTCACCTCAATTGAATAAAGAAATAATAGGAAGAAAAGAAAAGAAAAAGATTGTAATAGAAAATTATCGCTAGAAGTAGAAGAAATTGCAGATAGCAGATCCTATTTATTAGAGCTAGTCACAATATGAAAATTTTTATGCTATTTTTTGTGCTAAGAATTGAACTTAGGACCTTGAGCATGCTAGGGTAAATGCTGTACCACTGAGGTGCCTCCCCAGCATGATCTGAAAAATCTTAGTAAGTTTTGTTACTTAAAAACTAAAAGTGCCAGAAAACAAACAGTGCACCAACCTATCTACCATCTTTTTGTTGTTGTTGTTGTTTTGTTTGTTTGTTTGTTTGTTTTTTTTGAGACAGGGTTTCTCTGTGTAGTTTTGGTGCCTTTCCTGGATCTCACTCTGTAGACCAGGCTGGCCTCGAACTCACAGAGATCTACCTAGCTCTGCCTCCCGAGTGCTGGGATTAAAGGCATGTGCCACCACCGCTGCCCGGCCCTATCTACCACCTTTAACTCGTTTCCCCTGCTTTGAAAAGTGAGGTCTCGGGGGTATTTCAAAATGATTTCAAGTAGTGATTCTATTTCCTTAAGATTATCTATGTGTGTTCTTTGATTCAAAAGACTAGGACTTAAAGTAATTTGTGAAGCTTTGGGATGGATTATTTTGAAAGCTGTTAGTATCTGCATTAAATATACTAATTCACCTGTGTTATTAGTGTGTATTGTTTCAGTTTTGTTTCCAGTGATAGCTGATCTTTCTGCTCCTCATGGTATACTGTCACAGTGAAAAGGCAAACAAGGGCAAGGAGGGAGTCATGTGTATCTACTTACATTAAGGTTGGGGAGGAAAACTTAAACAGAAGTCTAGGGGAAGGTTTGGAAAGGTTACATTTATTCAGTGAATATCCTTTCCTCCTGTTGCTTGGTGATCTGGCTTCCCAGTAGTACTTCCTAGTATCTATGTGGCATTCTAGACATTGGAGTTACAATGCCAAATAAAAAAGGTCCCTGACCTTGTAGAGATGGCATGAAGGGAGGATAATCATGAAAGAATAGATAAATAAGACAATTTCAATACAGCATAAATACAATAATAATGATGGTGATAATAAGGGCTAGAGGGATGGGTTCAGTGTGTAGAAGCACCACACATCTTATTATGGTGTGTAGCGGTAGAGTTCTTCTTCCACCAATTAAATAATTGAAAGGTGGTAAAGGATTCAGAGTGTGGCAGAGCTAATGTTTTAATCAAAGCAAAAGTAGCAGGTGAGAACAGACCCTTCAAAAGGAGAGGTCCTGGAGTCTGGAGTCTGCAGGTTATCTTTGGTAGTGCTTGCTCTTTTGTATGGAGTCAATTAGCACCTCCATTACCAGTTTGGCTGGAAGTCTCTGACAACACATGATGGTTTTCAGCTCAGGAATTGGGTGATGGGCTTCCATTAGTTGGGGCTCTGGATCCACAAGGTATTGAGACATTGTCCATGTACCTTATACTCTCTGCACATGTCTTCACAAGTACCTGTTCTCTGATGTGAGGCATGCTGGGATAGAAAAGTTAATTTTTGGCTGTGGCCCCTCTACTACGATATCCAACATCCATTTTAGGATATGCCAGTTTAACATTATCCAGGGCTCCTCTTCCCTCACTGTCTAACAAGGGAACTACCTAACTTCTACTTTCTTTCATTTCCTGTTCTCAGGAGGGGATTGGTCATTGCTGCTTCCAGCTGACAGAATGGGCGGAGTTATAAAACAGCAGTCAGGGTCCCTCCAGAGGAGGCCTGTCTAGGAGCCCATAGCAGAAAGTTCCATGTGGTGGTGGATCAGCCTTTGTTTTAGTTCCTGGTGGTGATAGCTTTCTTCTGTTGTCCTATGTTCATGGTATTTGTGGTGGCATCTAAAATCTATATTAAATAAGATTAAGAGCATTATAATGAAGGTGGTGAGGAGGAGTATCCATTGTATCTCAGATAAGGTCATTGATAAGGGAAACATACATAATAGCTAGCCCCAGAACCTTGGCATGGTTGGTCATAGGTGGGTGTTAGAGTAGTTAAAAAAATCATCTGGAAATAAAGCAGAGTGATTTTAGGAGTCATCCTGAATTATGGGACAAGTGACACCACAAACTAAGGCAGGTGCAACAAGACCAGTGAGATACAAATGAAAAGCTACAGCAACAGTGGTACCTGTACATGCTGCTGTTTTGCACTCATATGAGTTTATCTTTAGTTGGAAGGTGATTGTTTGAAGAGCAGCTTAAGGTCCCCCAGTGGCTCTCAGGAGTAACTGGAATGAGGTAGTCTTGGTCTCAGGATCCACTGCTAGCTTAGAAGTATCAGGAGAGGCAGTCTAAGGCTTGAGACTTGTGTGAGGGATCCATGCGTTCTGTCCTGCTGTTCACAGGTGAGGATAGAATAACAGGATATGGGTGAGTGAGACATCCATTGTCATCCAAAGTTTTAACTAAGTCCCCAGGGTAGAAGGGGGATCTCTGTTGTTTCTCTTGAAAGAACCCAGCTTGAAGTTCTTGACAGTATTTGCTGGGATTTTGCTAATTATATAACATGAGAAATTAGCCTGGCCATTTCTGGATTCAGCACCAAAGCACTGGTAAGAAATGGCCTGCCATATAGTGCCTCAAAGAGGGTCTGGCTTTGGTAGTTAGGGATGTTTCTAAGCCTGATTAAAGCTAGGGGTAATTTAGTCTAAGGAGATCTGGTTTCCTGGATGAGCTTCTTTAAATAAATGCCTCTTTAAGAGTTCATTAGCCTCTCCAGCTCGTCTGACAATTGAAGACACTAGGTACAATGTAGGTGAAACTGAATTCTTAAAGTTTTAAGTTAGGCTTTCAGTGACTTCTGCCCTGAAGGCAGGTCTGTTGTCACTTGGAGGCATTTAGAAAGCCCAAATCAAGAGATTATTTCTATAAGTAAAATCTTAACCACGTCTGATGCCCTTTGTGTTTTGCATGGAAAAGCCTATCCAGCCCATGAAGGTATTCACTAAAATTAAAAGGACTTAGAAGTAGGTCCTCCTGGTATTTGGATGAAGTAAAATTGCTAGTCCTCTCCCAGATAGAGTCCTTGTCTTTGGGTCCCTGGGAACTGAAGGTGCCTGTTTGATGGGTTAATCTCTTGGCATATTTCACATCCTTGTGCCACCTGTTGGATTACCTCCTTGAGACCCTGGCCTAAAACACCTCTGGCTAGAAGAGTGTTTTCCTTCCTAAGTGATAACATCTACTAAAGGAATTTTTAAACTTTCTATTGAAGAGATTTTGGTGTAATAGTAACTGGTCAGTAGAAGAGAGCCACCATCTTTGGTTAAAATGACAACTAAAGGCTATTTCCTCAGTGGAATATTTGGATCTTTTAGGAGGTAGCAGAGATTCCTCCTAAAGAACAGGACGTTCCCCATGACTCAGTGCAGCTCTCTTGGCTTTTAAATCTGTCCCCCGCCCCCCATTCCCTTTAGCCATATGGTCCTCTCCCATTTGATGCCTAGTATAGTAATTTATACACAGATAGCAGGGAGGGCAAGAGGATTGCACCAGGAAGGTTCTCTTTGAGAATGTCTGGTGGGGTTTTCTTCTGTCTTCAGTAGTCCCCCTTTCTTTCCATATTGTTGAGTCGGGAAAGGACTTGGAGTCTGTATACATACTTACTCTCTTCCTTGTGTTAATTCTAATGCGTTGGTAAGGGCTATCACTTCAGCAAGCTGAGCACCAAAGTTCTTGGGCCGTCATTCTGAGTAAGGGTGCCAAAACCAGTAGCTATTGTGTACCCTGCATATCTTTAGTACTAGAACTCCCATCTGTATAGAGTACCAAGCCAGGATTTTGCAAAAGTTGATCTGTGAGATCAGCTGGGCTGCATAGCTTTCTGTTAGGACTTCTTTGCTTGAATGAAGTGATTCCCTTCCCCTTCTGGCAGGAAAATTGGCAGAGTTAAGCTTTTTTTTTTTTTTTTTCCAGATCCTAAGAATAATATCTGATTTGTTTACCACAAGGACTGGGTATGTCAGCTATCAAAAAGCCCTGAGTTCTCTTTAGAATTGAAATGCCCCAGTTCATTCAGAGTGTAGACTATGTGGGGACATCCAAAGATAAACTTTTGAGCCTTGGTGCTTAGAAGTCCTGCTGAGGCTACAACCTGAAGAAAGCTAGGCTATCTATTGTCACTTTGTAGTTCTTAATGTGTCCTACTGGCTAAGGTGAGGGACCTAGAAATTGTGTTGTTGCCCCAAATGCTGTCTCCTTTTATTACATAGACCCAAAGTCTAGTGAGAAGTCCCAGAGCTGGTGCTCCAGTTAAGACCTCATTTCTTTGGAAAAGCCCTCTGAGATTCAGAGGTCCATTCAGTCTGAGTGTAGCCTTGGATTTGAGTTTTCTTGAAACTCTTTGAAAGAGAGACATGGCCAATTCACCATATCCTGGGATCCAAACCATATAATATCCTGTGACTTCTAGGAAGGCCCTCAATTATTTTAGAGTCTTGGGAAATGGGAAGACCAGGATAGGTCAGATTTGTTCTAGCCCCAGGACTCAGGTTCCTTCTGCTAGGATATGACCAGGATAAGAAACTCTGGTCCAATATACTTTTGCCTTATCCCATGCCCCTTGTAGCCCCTTTCAGCAAGAAGGTTAAAGGTTCTGAAATCCAAGAGATATTCTCCTTGGAGAACCTGTAAAGAAGATCATCTAAGTATTGGAATAGTATGGCCCACCAGTATGAGCCCATTCCATTAAATCTTGGAAGAGGACTGGCCCAAAAAAGTGTGGCCCATCCAGAAACCTTTGTATGAGCATAGTCTGTGTGACCTGTCTAGCCCTTTAGGCAGGGTCCTCAAAGGCAGAAGGAGGTTGGCTGCTGGTGTGCATGGGAATACAAAGTAAAGCATGTTTACTAATAAAAGTTGTGAATGATGCAGAATGAATTAGAAGAGTATAAGGGTTGGGAATTACTGCATAAAGAGGAGCAACTGCTCCACTGATGAGTCTAAGATCTTGAACTAATTTCCACTTGTTGGATTCCCTTCCTTACTTTCAATATAGGAGTATATGGATTTGATCGTTGAATTAATGATCCCTATTTATTTAATATTTTAATTATAGTGATGAGCCCACCCCTAACTTCTGGTATTAAAGAATATTGCCTTTGATGCATAAAATGGAAGGGTCTTTAAAATGAACGACCATAGGAATGATGGTCCTAGCCTTCCCTAATAATTCCCCATTTGTCCATGCTGTTTGAACAATTTGGATTCTATTAGCAGCAGACAATAATGTTGTCTTGGGAAAAGAAGTTTTACTTTGACTTTGGCAAGGAGATCTCTTTTTCTAAAGAGCAGCAAGAATTTGGGGGATTACCAAAAAGAAGTGACAGAAATAGAGATCTCCCCATTAACAGGCAAGAGGTTGGGTAAATAATGCTTCAAGGCCTGGCTCAATAAGCCCCAACTAATAGCTTTTTTTGGAGGGGGGATCAGAGATGAGAAAGAATGGGAGGACTAAGAATTTTGAGTTCCTGTGTTAATGAGGAATTGATTTGACCTTCCTCCATTGTGAAGACTTCTCAGGACTCTTCAAGCTGGATTGATCCTCATTGATTGGGAGGGCATCTAATCTAGTGATCACCCTTACAAAGAGGGTCCTGGGGGAGGTGTTTGTCTCTGAGAGCATTGTCAACTGAAATAGCCTTCCTGCCTGCATAAGAAATGCATTCCTAACAATCCTAATTGTGTTTCTTGAGGATTCACCTGCATGGCTATCAGCAGTTTCCCATGATGTTTATCCTTTTGTATTTCCTCCTGGCCCCAGTTATAAGAAAATTAATGTAGTAGTTTGGATCAAAGTATCCAGTTGCTTGCCTGGTTCAGTCACCAAGTTTTGGAGTTATATATATGGCTAATGAAGTCAGGCATTTATCATGTTGGATGATCTCTGCCTGTGATCCTGGTTCTATATTAGTATATATTTTACAGTTTCTTGAAATCTTTGGAAGAGCATCATGGGAGTCTCCTTTCCTTCTAACATACTGTAGTCAGTTGGGAATAATTTTAGGGCTTAATTGCTGACTTTCTGAGACCTTCTACGCTGCAGTAAAAGAGTATCCTTAAATCCATTCATTCCTCTGATCCTCTGGATTGGATTAGAACTGCCTCATTACCAGTGGGAAAGTTGGGGGATATCATTCTTTCTCTGGAGGTATAAAAGTCATTTCCAGCATGGATGTCCTAATCTATCACTCATCTCTCAAGAAATGTTAGAGTTTGTTCTAACAACAGCATGCCAAATCATAAAGTTGGTTTACTCTTCAAAGGTTTGGACATGCTGAATGGAGCCGACAATAAAGCTCCCTAGGTCTCTTAGTTCAGACAGAGAAAAGGAGCCATGCACATAGGTTGTCCCAGATTTCCCTCTGTAGATCTGCCTAATTGAAAACATCTCTTGTGGAAGAAAAGGGGGCAATGTACTGTGGCTGGCCACCTGGGGGACAGTATTTCCACACTGGGGAGGGGTCTGGTCTCTCTAAAGGGCTGCAGATTGGGATGAGTAGTCAGAAGACTTGAAGGAGTGGAAGCAGTCATGTTGGGCAGTTCATGAGTTTGGGGATTTGGATACTTTGTAGGAGGTTAAGACCTGTTTCTTGCCCTCTGGCTCCTTTTTGGACTAGAACATTCCACAGCCAAAGTATAGGGTACATTTTACATGATTGGGCTGATTCAGGGTGATCCTTCAAGTAAAAAGACAATTTAACATACAGGATCTCAGTTCTTTTTCTCTCTTGCTTGCAAAGCAGATTGAGTGGAGTGATGGTATTGTAGTTTAAACTGCCTCTGGAGGCCAGGGTTCCCAGTCACTTAGTTAGGCCTGGGTAGGGGAACCTTTTCCTTAAGACTCTGAGGGTCAGTCTTACCCAGTTTTTTAGGAAATGCAGCAGGGAAGAATTTGATGTGATTTTGGATAGGGTCAAATCCATCTGAAAGCAACAGCAAAATGGGAACATTCCTCAGAGACACCTCTCTTCTAACTCTGCCCTGTGCCTGGAGGGATGCCTCTGGCCTAGGAGAGCCCTCGTGTTTTTAGTTACTTCTAACTTGTGATCTATTAGAAGGAACTTTTCCAGGGACAGTATGGATTACATTTTATATAATGCATATTTAAAGTTTGCATACATGTGCATGAACACATATATGAGTAAAAAGAGGTCTGGGGGAGGCCAGCTGGATCATTGGCCTAAGTGTTTTAATCTATCTAAGAAAGCATTTTTTTATCATCTTGACTTTTTTCCCCCTTCTTTAGATTACAAGAGATTATTGGTCAAAAAAAGGCTGATGACATGGAGAAAAAAGATGAGCCCCCCAAAGACAGCCGTCAACAGGCTCTAATTGACCAGAGATACTTTCAGGTATTGAATAGCTGATGAAGAGACTGGTGTTGTGATGATTTTTGGTTTTATTGCAGTATAATTCATTATCATTTGGTGAGAAATGTTTGTACAGACAGCTCTTGGGATCTGTGGGGGCTTGGTTCTGTGATGCTTACAGATGCTTAAATCTGTAAAACCCCTTATGTAATGGCATTGTGTTGTGGCTTGAATGTGAAATGTCCCCTATAGGTTCATGTGTTTGAACATGTGATCTCCAGCCTTTTAGAAAGGTTGTGGAGCCTTTAGGAGGTGAAGCCTTGCTGGAGTCCCTGGGATTAGGCTTTGAGGTTTGATGGCTTGGCTCCATTTCTTGTTCACTCTTTACTTCCTGAGTATGGATGCAGTGTCATCTGCCAGTCTCCAGCTCTCGCTACCATGCCTTCCCTGCCTTCTGCCATGTTTTTCCATGGACTGTATCCCTCTGGAACTATGAGCAAAAAAGAAACTCTCACATAAGCTGCTTTTTGCAGGGTATTTCATCCCAGCAACAGAAA
>CABHPR010155627.1:0-29789 GCA_902168415.1 Peromyscus melanophrys | reverse complement strand
AGGCTATGATGAGTAGATGGGAGGGAAGAGGGAGAAGAAGGACAATGGGTACCAAAATGTAGTTAGAAGTATAAGGGAGGATTCCGATGTTCACAGACAGTAGGGTAAACTACACAGCAATTAATTATTATGTGTTTATAAAGACCTAGAAGAAAAGGGTTGGAAGGTTTACAAACTTTATAATATTTGAGAAGGTGGGGGTGCTAATTTCCCTAACTTGATTATCCTATATTATATATGTGTGTGTGTTAAATTATAATACTTAACTCCATAAGTACAGAGATTATAAATTAGGTAAAAAGGAAGAAGTCAGGGGCTGGAGAGATGGCTCAATTGGTGTTCTCGTTAGCATCTGTTGCTAAGATAAACACCATGACCAAAAGCAGCTTGGGGAGAACAGGGTTTATGTCATCTCACTCGTCCAGGTAACACTCTGAGGGCAGTCAGGGCAGGAACTCAAGAACAGAGGCCGGGATGTCTCTCTCTCTCTCTCTCTCTCTCTCTCTCTCTCTCTCTCTCTCTCTCTCTCTCTCTCTCTCTCTCTCTCTCTCTCTCTCTTCTCCCCTCCCCCGCTTTTACTCAAACTGCTTTCTTCTGCGACCCTGGACCACCTGCCCAGGAGTGGCACAGTGGGCTATGTTCTTCCACATCAATCATTAATCAAGAAAATACCCCACAGACATGTCCACAAGGTCAATCTGATGAAGGCCCCCAAATACCTCCAACTCATGGGACTGGCAAAGCCTTCCCCGGGTCTGTGTGTAGATGTTGGCAGTGTGTGCAGAAAATGTCAGAACTTCCTCTTCCCAGATATTTGCAGCCTGAGACTGTTTCCCTACAGAGACCCCCTACTGAGATTAGCTAAACCTGTATCTTTGTTCAGTTATGTGTAAAAACCCTGCCTCCTCATTCAGCTATCTACAATAAACCTGACTCCTTGATTCAGACTATGAAATAAACATGCTGAGGTGTCAGGCTGTTGCTGGTGCATCTCCATCAGAACACATGGCCCACCTGATCGCACCTTTTCTGTGTGTATGTCTGCTGTTTATCCATTCCTTACAGCCCCAGTTAGGTCTATCCTGAGCTGTGCAGGTCACAGCAACCTGCGTAAAAAAGAATGAGGTAGAATAGCAATCCAAGAAAATTTCTCTTATAAACCTAGGGCTTCCACAAGCACACAGGCACCTGCGTGCACACATGTGCCCACACACATGCAAAAACATACACACTTATGCACACACACGTGCCACTCATAAACACACATTAAAAAAAAAACACTCAGAATAATGTTTAACTAGTATCTGAGTATCCTTTGACTCAGTCAAGTTGCGGTATAAAATTAACTGTTGTAGCCACATAGTTCTCAAGCTAAAGTACATAGATCTTTCAGTAATTACCAAACACCTTGCTAGGTATTGTGATGAGGCATTTTGCACATATAATTAAAGTCACAAATCCATTATCTATCATACTAAAGCTAAAACATGAGGCTGGCTTCATCACATGACCCCTTGTGAGAGGAAATAGTGCTCTCTAGTTGGTCTTAGAGCTGAAGTCAAAGATTAATAAAAGAACTGAGTTCCTAAAACCTAAATGAGTTACAAGCAGAAAGACTGAGCCACAAGGAAACAGGAGACATCTGTGTGAACAAGAAGGAATATGAAGGTTTACAGACTTTATTATGCTCCAATCACCAAGGTGGCTTATGATTCAATTTTTTTTTTTTTTTTTTTGGGTTTTTTGAGACAGGGTTTCTCCGTGTAGCTTTGCGCCTTTCCTGGAACTCACTTGGTAGCCCAGGCTGGCCTCGAACTCACAGAGATCCGCCTGCCTCTGCCTCCCGAGTGCTGGGATTAAAGGCGTGCGCCACCACTGCCCGGCCAATTTTTTTAATTCTATACACAGAGGTACCTAGATTCCATAGCCGGTCTATGGTTTTGACTATGGCCTCCACCAATCTCTGCCTGGATAATACCTTGACTTCAGTTCTTGATACCCAATACTCTCAGCAGAGGCAGCCACACCAGAGCAGATCACTGACCAGGGAAGCAGAGCCGTTAAGTATGTGTTGTAGAAAACCCATTGAGGGCGTTGTATAAAATCCATTAGGCTCATGTCACTTCTTGTGTGACAATAGAAAACTGATACACATTTTATAGGGAAAAAAAAAACTCTCCAGTGTTTGTTTGTGATAGCCACAACACGACAGTAAGAACAAAAGGAATGTCAATATTTAATGAGTGACTAGCTATAAGGGATGGGGGGAGGGTGGGGCATCAAAGATGGCTTCAAAGCTACTGCAAGGCTGGCAGAAAGACTGAGCCACAGGTCGCAAGGAAACAGGAGATGTCTGTGTAAACAAGGAAGAATATGAAGGGACACGGACTTTATTATGCCCACAGTCACCAAGGTCGTTTATGATTCAATTTTATGAATTCCATTCATAGACGTACCTAGATTCCATAGCTAGTTTATGGTTTTGACTCTTGCTATCCGTTTCAGATACCTATGACAATCACGAATTTCTAATCTCAATGAAACTCTCACCCTGGAAGCCAAGGATGAGGTATTCCCCAGTTTGTATCACAGTGATCACAGCCAAACATCTGTTATTGCTAGCTCATGACGACCTCCGTATTCTCTGCTTTGTCTGCCTATGCATGCTATAAGCAACATATATGCTGGTATTTGAAAATTCACCATAGTCATTGACTCTGATCCTCATAATGTAACAGAGGTCAGGAGAAGTTGGAATTTAGAGCTGGTGAGATGACCAGAGTTCAAATCCCCAGTATTCACAGAAAAAGCCGGGCACAACAGTGATGTCCATAAACCCAGCACTGTCTAGGAGGATCTTTGTGACTTGCAGGCTACTGGCCTAGTTCCAAGTTTAATGAGATACTCTATCTCAAAGAAATAAGATAAAGAGTGATAAGTAAAGCCGGACATTTGACCTTCTCTGGCCTCTACAGGTACACACGTGAGCGTGAGCACCTACCTGCACATACACGTACAGGTGTACCACACAGATACACTGTATAGACCCAAACATTTTTAAAAATTAAAGAAGTTGGAGTTTAGACCTCCAACATTCGATTGCCAGTGAGACATCAAAACAAAGATAACCCATAGTCGTTTGTGTACATTCGCCTAAGAGGTGAGTGTGCAGCTGGGGAAATAGAAGCCAAAGAGACGGTTCAGACATGGAGGGAGGAAGAACAGGGACTCAGCCAGTGTTCTACTTCAGACCCAGCTGTCTGCTCTTTGGACTTGGTCCCCTGGCCCTCACTCGTACGCTTCACTGTGTATCCAGGCTTGTCTGTCCACCCCAGCTTGCCCTGTGTCTGTGACAGTTCTAATGAGGGACTGTCCTTCTTTTAAGCATCCCTGGAGGCTCAAGCTCTGCACAGCTATCGAAGGCCTCCTTGCTCTTAAAGGCACGAGATCGGAGTTTTGCTTTCTGTGGAGTTACAGCCCCTGATCTATTATAGAACTTCCTGGTTGTTGACAAGCAGTGAAAGGAAGCATCCCAGAATTAGTAGATCCTTTCTTTGAGTCACGGCCTCTGGCTTAGTTCTGAAAGAAACCTGCCATGCTACTTAAAATCATCTGGATTTTAAAAAGCTTCATCACAAACAGTCCCTGAATAGCAAACATACTTGATGTAGCTGGGGGGAAAAATCATTTCACAAAAGGAGAAGGTTCTGGGAAGGCCTCTGGCTTCACAACCAACTTGAAAGTGGTAAGGGACTTCCTGCCAGGTGAGATATTTAACAGCAAATTTCCTACTCCCACCCCTCAACAACAGCAGGGGACCCTGGGAGCCCAGGCCCTGGAGCTTAACTCCGGGCAGACGACACCCACACTAGACGCTGAAATGCTTTGGTGTTCAGCCGCACCAAGCTAGTAGGATGTAACCGAGATGGGGAGGCCCGGGCACTTAGGGAACAAGGAAGGCCTGTGAGCTGGGGCTGGGGGAGGGGGTGTGTGTGTCAGGCTCAGAAAGGCAACAAGCACCTTTGTGTTCCTCCCAACACTGTGGCCCTTCTATCCTTTCAGAGCCATGTAGCTGACACTCACTTGGGCGTGAAAACAAAAACATCTTACACTTTTGTCCTTAGTGATAATGATTACTTTATGGTGTATTTTTCTTTGACTTGTTCCCTCCACCTCCTCTCTCCCTCCCCTGCTTCCTGCCACCCTCCACCCTCCCTTCCTTCTTGCCTCTCTTCCTCTCTCATCTGTTTTTGTTCATTTTCAAAGGTTCCAATGGTAATTCCAATGGTATGCTGACCGTGCAATTTGATTATATAAAATACTTCGAAATTTATACATCTTCTGTATATAAAAAATGTGCAGTTTTTAAAATTGCATTAACTAATTAATTACTGGAGGGATGCACATGCCACGGTGTTCAGAGGACAACTTTCAGGACTCAGTTCTCTCCATCATGTCCCAGCGATCAAACTCAGTTCATCAGACTTGTTAGTAATATCTTTACCCACTGGGCCCTCACACTGCCTTTTGTTTGTTTATTTATTATATGTGTAACTGGACGGAGAAAGAACAAAAGGATTCTATTGAATGGAAAAAACACAGTGTTTGGTTTCAGCATTGACTAGATAGATCATTTGTGGGGTTCTTCCTTTTATTTAAAACTAAAGAGACTTCCCAGACACTGAAACCTGTTTGACTGCATTTTCTTCATGTAGCTTTGGCTGAAAAGCACTAATTGGCTGAATCCTGGAATTGACTGACAGGCAACAGTTTGACTGTTGTTCCAGTAAGGGGTTGGTAGGGGCCAGCCCCTGAAGATCTCGCTCAAAGTTCCCCTCTAACCTGTCTCTCTATAGAAAGCACCAACTTCAGGTCCTGGGACCAGCCCCTCCGGGGAGACCACAGGAGTGATGTGATTATCTGACCTCTTCCCACAGGCTGAGGACTGGAGATCTCTGTCAAACAACATCAGAAGGACCAGGGCAGGATGCTGGGAGACAATGGCTCCTGCCTGTTCTGTGCTACAAGCTGACATGACCAGAAGTAGCAGGCTGAAGGAATGTTAGATGAAGCCCATAAGGAGTGTTGAGTGAGGTCTTTGGACTGGGCTGGGAACAGTCTAAAGAAGACAGAATCAGACGTGTTATAAGAGGAAGGTGCCAGGCAGAGCCTGGAGTAACTATAAAGCTGCAATGCACACACCAGACCCAAGTTTCATAAGGGGCTTTTACAGAATCAGAAACCATAATTGCATCTACTAATTTTGCCTGGAAAAAAACAAAAAAAAAACTATACCTCAAACTGGCTGTGCTGCTTGCTATGAGCTGTGGGATGTTGTACCCAAAAGAACTTGGAATATGGAAAGTCTATTAAGTGGCCTAGTACTTATACTTGCAAGGAAGAAAGAGATGTGGGTAGGGGGTAAGGGGGTAGAGGACTCTTTAAAAGTAGTGGGAAGCAGCTCACAGTCAGGAATGGGGGCACCCACCTGTAATCCTAGCACTTAGGAAGCTGAGGCAGGAAGTTCATGAGCCCAGCGAGTTTTGACTTCCTCTGGGTAATGGCACTTATCTTTTGGCACAGTTGCTCTATGTCTTTGGATTATATCAGAAGCCCTGGAGGACTTGTTAGAACAGGTTACTGGGTCCTGCTCCCAGAGTCTCTGATTCAGAACAACTTCCTCGGGGCCTGAGACTGTTTCCAAGAAGTTTCCAGGTGACTGTGGTGATGAAAGTCTGGGAACCGCACTCTCAGAACCATTGCTTTAAAAGTATATTTTGAGAATATGTATGATAAAATGATACAGTGTCCAAGGCACACTTAAAAGCAGTGTAGAGGAAGGAACATGGGTAAGGACAGAAATAAAAGATGGTTGATGAATTAATCACTGTTGGAGCAAGATGGCAGGTACATACGGGGTCACTATTGTTCTTCTATCTTCTTTGACATTTGAATTTTCTATTTAAGGTTGATATAGATCTGTAATTCCAGCTAAAGCATGAACGTCTTGAATTCAAGGCCGGCCTGGGAATCTTATGGAAACACTAAAATGTAAAATCGGCTGGGGAGATGGTTCAGTGCATTATGGCACTGTCATGCTAACACACACACACACACACACACACACTCGCACACACATTTTACACACGCGCACACATACACATCACCCACACGTATAAATAACAGATAGATAGACAGTTCTGGGGATGTAGCTCAGTAGTAGAGCACTTGTACGCTATGTATTCAAGAGCTATGGATTTTACTTGTTAGTTTGTTAAGCGATGTTTTCTTCTGTAGCTCAGGCTGCCCCAAATTCACAACCTCCTGTATAATACTATGAATCACACACACACATGGGCCTGTCCTACCAGACCCACCATCAAGGTCCTTCTTCTTTTTTTTTTTTTTTTTTTTTTTTTTGGTGTGGGGTCAACTGAAGCTGTCCTTAAACTCCCAGTGATGGAATGATAGGCCTAGACTACCAAACCCAAGAAGATCTCTTCTTGAATTAAAAGTTAAAAAAAAATCTCAACAAATTAGGGAATAGGCAAGAACTCCCTTCCCTAAAAAAAAGAAAAAGAAAAGAGAAGGGATAGGAGCTGAGGGGAAACCTACTGAGCTTAACAGTCCCCAAACTTGTCATTCTGTATGTAGCCTTGCCATTGAATGTCACCACCACACTCCAGCGTGCCTGGAGCTAGCCACACAGCCCTGTATCCTCCTCCCATAGCCCATCTGCAAGGAAATGTGGGCAGGAATTCTTCAAGCTAAAACTACCATACACTCTCCTTGTGACCAGGGAGAGACTCCAACGGAGCATGGGCTCTCTATTCTATGAGTTCTATGAGACATTTTCCTCTGAACTGTGGGGCACAGGCTTCTTTTCTTCTCTGCCAGGTGTTGAGGAAGAATGCATGCTATTGGTCTCTCACTCCTATTTCCACACGGAGAGACTTCACTTAGAGCAGTGGTTCCCAATACACTATTTGTCAGGTGGGAAACATCAACCCTGCTACCTACCTTCTTCCTCCATGTATTGTGATGTAATGGTCTTGACATTTGGCCCGGATACGAAATCCCTAAATGATACATTATACTATCCAGTTTAGTCTGAGAGTCTGTATCTTAAGTCAGAGCTTCTTCGACTCTTTCCAGTTGTGACCTCTTTTGTCCCAAGAAACTTTTACTCAACCTGAGTATAAAGGTATATAAAATGCACATACCAATCAGTCATGGCAAAAAGTCATAGATTTATTCCAAAAACAATTATTTGGCTTACATATACTTTTACCACTTATTCAAGACAAAATAAAAGTAACATACTAGTGAGATGGACTCTCAGCTTTCTCTTGCATTGTTTTATGGACTCCACAAGCACTTGTTGAACGTTTGCCCTGTACAGGGCTATGCTAATCTGGGGAGGGGGAATTTTCAGCCATGAATGCACGAGATTAAGGTTTGGTTATCCTATAAACATTGTCTTTGTATTTCAGCATATTGGCCTTCTCCAAAACGCTGATCCTGGGAAATTCCCACACCTCTAGCTCTCCATTGACTTTCTATGGTCTTAGCTTCATCTCTGTACCACATGCATCACTGCAGCTGTGCTCCGGGTTCCACGACTGTGGTTACTAATTCTTTCCAGTCTTGAGGAACAATCCTATTACAAGTTGACCAGGAGTTTAACATTTGCTTTACAAATGGAGAATGTATGCCATAAGATACTATAGCCTCCTTAAAGGTTTATTATTATTATTATTATTATTATTATTATTATTATTATTTACATCCCAACTGCAGTTTTCTATCCCTCCTCTCTTCCCAGTCCCTCTCCCTAACTCCCCTCTACCCCCCATCCACTCCTCTTCCATTTCTATTGAGAAAAGCGCAGGCCTCCCATGGATATCAACCAAACATGGCATATCAAGTTGCAGTAAGATTAAGCACCTCCTCTTGTATTAAGGCTGGACAATGTGACCCAGTATGAGGAATAAGGTCCCAAAAGCTGGCAAAAGGAGTCAGAGACAGCCCCTCCTCCCACTGTTAGGAGTCTCATAAGAGACCAAGCTCACAACTGTAACATAAATGCAGAGGGCCTAGGTCAGACCCATGCAGGCTCCCTGGTGTCAGTTCAGCCTCTGTGAGGCCCTATGAGCCCAGGTTAGTTGATTCTGTGAGTTCTCTTGTGGTTTCCTTGTCCCCTCTGGATCCTACAATCCTTCCTTGCAGGGGGAAGGCTTTTAAACAAGACACATAGTCCTGCTCTGTAGAATGCTAACAGTCTTACTGGGGAAGACAAATATGAGCTGGGTGATTATATATTTAAATCAATATGGTGTAGATGCTCTAAAGGGAGCACATTGGCTTCTAGGAACACATCAGGGAATGTTTCTGGGTAGTTTGGAAATGGCATCTCTAAAAATATGAACTGAGATATAATATCTGAGAAATTGGTTGGAATTTCTGAGGCCAAGGAATGGGTTTTTTATGTCACTGGGTGAGGCAGGGGACAGCCTGAGAGGGTGGGGTGGGGGAGGCAGCCTAGTGATCAGGGCCATACACAAGCACAGAGAGCTTACACCAGCTGAGAAACCAAAGATCAAAATGAACCATAACTGTGGGTGCAAGGCTGGGCAGAGGCTGCCTCTGGGGGCCTTGAGGGCAGTCCTTTCTCCATCCCCAACCCAGGGTAACAGAAAGCTATTAAAGGGCTTGCACAGAGAGGCATAATTAGGTCTGTATTTTAAAATGCAGATTGACTAATGGAGAAGACTGGCTAGAGCAAGGGAGCATGCTAGCCTTGCAGCTGGAAGACTCTGCAGCAATGCAAGGAGCTGACTGGCACTCTGCACACTCTAGGGCGGTGCCTGTGAAACATCCCTGTCACTTCCTGTCACTGAACAAGCACACACCCGTTCTGTGGCTTCCTAAAGATGTCTACAAACAGTAAGGAATCTAACTGAAATGCTTTCCTAAGCTCTCCATCCTAGCGCCCCACCCCACCCCATTTCCTTCTTTTATGCCTACTAGGGAAATGCAGTGATGAAATTGAACTGGACCTGAGAGTTTGGGAACACAAAGGAATATACACTAACATCAAAAGCCTTCATAAGTGGAGTGGGGATGTATGGGAGGAGGGAAAGAGAGAGTGTGGAGCTTGAAATTAATTTGAGTCTTCGGAGGGCAGGAGTGATGGGGTGGGGGAGAGGAGGGAGGTGTCTCCACACATCATTCTCCACTCACTCCAAAGGGTCTGCTCCTCTGCTGCTGTAAGATACAGCCCTAGGAAGAGTTAGAAATAAGGAGTGGCTATAATAGCAAGTGGACAGCAGCCAGGAACACATGAGGACTGCAGGGAGGTGACACAGGGGCTTGTGGGAGATGGAGAATTTAGCAGCGATAGCAAGCTCAGAGGCAGTCCAAAAACATGCTGCTTCTTTAAAAGCATATACAGAGCCAGGTGTAGTGGCCCAGCCCTGCAGTAACAGCACTTGGGAGGCTGAGACACAAAGATCTCTGTAGCTGGAATTTTTCCTGTATCTCACCGAGTCCTGCAACTGCTCAGAACCAAGTAAACACACAATTACGAATTGCATGGCCATGGCCTATGGCTCAATTTTCTTGCTAGCTAGCTCTTATAAGTAAATTCAGCTTATTTTTTATTAATCTATATGTCACCATGTGTTCTGTGGCTTTACCTGTGTGTACCATTACGTGCTGCTCCCTGGAAGGCAAGATGGCGTCTCCTCTGCCTCTGCCTTTCTTCTTCCTGTCTCTCTGCTCGACTTCCTACCTGCCTCTAAGCTGCCTTGCCATAGGCCAAACAGCTTTATTTATCAGAGCAACACATATTCACAGTATACAGAAAGACATCCCACAGCAGATCTCCAGTTTAGAGCTAGCCTGAGCAACATAGCGAAGATCTGTCTAGATGAATAAATAGCCAGTGTGGTTGTGTGTCGCTGGCACTGTGCCTTGGGTCTTGCTGTCCCTGACCCGGGGGCAGGGGATGAGTAGATGCGGAGGCAACGACACAGACTCCAGGAGGTTGCAAGCAAGCTTGTTTATTAAACAAAAGTCTGAGGTATACATATGGGGCTTTGGGGAGGGTTTCTGCTTCTCGTTGCCATGGCGTTTCTTGGTTGGCCCTGGGATGCACATCATCATTTCCAGTTTGGAGCTTATGGGTCAGGTTTCCTCTGGCCAGAGCGCTCTCTGCGCTTGTCACAGCTCATTGTTTGTTTAAGGCGTGGCCCAGTGCTTCGCCCTTATCTGCCTCAGTTGTGTATGCCCCCACAATCCCTCATGGTCATCGTCTCCTGTATGTAGTGAACTTGGGGCCAGTGTAGGTTACATGAAACACTGTCTCAAAAACAACCATGGTACATACAAAGCTGAGTGTGTGCTGCACACACTACTCTAGCGGTTGGGACAGGAGAATGACTTGAGCTCAAGAGTTCAAGACCAACCTGGGCAACATAACAGGACTGTATCTCAGAGATAGATAAGTAAAAAACAAACAAACAAACTAACTAACTAACTAACTAACTAACTAACTAAATAAATAAATAAATAAATAAATAAATAAAAGCATATACAATTATTGGGCTAGAGAGGTGGCTCAGAGGGTAAAGTTCTTGCTATGGGAACTCAGATTCTCTATACCCACATGGAAGTTGGGGCACAGCAGCACCAACCTGTAATCCCAAGGTTAGGGTGCCAGAGACAGGTGGACCTCAGGGGCTCACTGGCCAGCCAGTCTAGACAAAATGGTAAAGTCCAGGTTCAAAAAATAGGGTGGAGAGCAGCAAAGAAAGATATCCAAAGTCATCTCTGGCCTCCAAACACACATGAACAGGCAAGCATGACACCATTAGAAACATACAATTCCTAAGCTATGTGAAAATATCCTAAAATATTTAAAAGTTAAAACTTGTTTTGTCTGCAAAGCAATCCTAACATTAAGTGAAGAGTTTAGTGGCATTGAGTGCATTTGCTCTGCTGTCCACTGCTCCAGAACTCTCCAGAGTTCTCCAGAACGCTTTGTTTCTTTCTTCTCAGCCCTCTCTCTGTATCTTATTATCCATTGCTAAAAGACACAATTACAACACACTTTACAAGTTTTGTTTATTTGCTGTAGGTACCGGGATGTGAACCCCAGGGCCTCACACGCACTCTAAAGATTTTAAATATCTCAGTACTCTACTCCAGAGCAAGGCAGCACTTGAGTCCATGAAATCAAGTGCTTTGAGAACAGAGCAGAGGAGGCTCATCTGGGAGTCATGAAAAGCTGCAGAAATAAAGACAAAGAATGAAGATCAAACTGGTCATTTCAAATTGCCTTCATTATAAGGCAGGTGCAGGGAGATTTAACAATAGAGAAATAACCCGTTAGTTAATGCCTAGTTACTTCAGGTTACTTTTTTGCCCCCTTTGGGAGATCTTACAGTGCAGTCCAGAATGGCCTCAACTGCTATCTCCTGCCTCTGCTTCTCAAGTTCTAGGCTCATAAAGCTTCTTTAGGCCAAAGAAGCCATCATTTTAGGTAGGACTCAGATAGAGGGAACTTCATGCCAATGGATACTGGCCTGCTGGGGATAGTTGGCTCTCTTTCTAATCCTGATTTCTCTGGGCAGATAGATAGTTTGCTTTGAGCTTATGGGGTGGATCAGGGACACACCTGGCACACATTCGTACACTCTGCCAACACTCATACCCATAAAACAAAAATAAAGATTTAAAAAAAAACAAAAAAAAAACTTGAGGCCAAATAATGGACTCCTGTATTATTTATTTATTTGTTTGTTTGTTTATTTATTTGCGTGTGTGCACACCTGCACACGTGTGTGTGTGTGTGTGTGTGTGTGTGTGTGTGTGTGTGCGCGCGCGCGCGTGTGCAGGTACCCGCAGAGGGCAGAAGGTATTGGATCCCCCTAGAGCTGGAATTATAGGTTATGAGTCATCCAACATGGTTATGGTACTGGGAACTGAACTCTGGTCCTCTGAAAGAGCTGCAAGCACTCAACCACTGAGCCATCTCTCCAGCCTGTAATATTGATTTAAGATTTTCTTGTTCATAAACTTAAAGGAATAGACTTTTTTCTAGTCCTATAGTCAACTTTAATTTCTGAACTCTGGGACTTCTTTTATTTGTTCATCCCTTGTGGATTCAGAGTCACTGTGGACTCAACAGCTCCTTTCTACACTGGGACTCACCCCAGCCCAGAAATCCTTACCGGGTGCTATGATTTGGGTCTGTGCTCCCCAAAGATCTATGTGTTGAAGGTCTGATTTCCTGGGAGCAGTACTAGGAGGTACAGCAGACTTTTCAAAGCCCGTAGGTCATTGGGGGTGTGGCTTTGAAAGGATCGTGGAGTCCAGTCTCTCTGGGATTCCTGGCTTGAATCATAAGTAGTTTGCTCTGCCATGCACTCCTGCTGTGGCATGCCATCCTTGCCAGAGTGCGAAAGCCTTATCTTGGATGGGAACATCCAGAGCCATGAGCCAAAATAAACCTTTCTCTTTGCAGGTTAATTGCCTCAGATATTATGTCATGACTTCACTAGCTGACTATTCTACCAGGATCTTTTTATCTCTGCCTGGCTAAATGCCCCATACTTGAGGTAATGCTACCTTTCCAAAGATACTACTGGGGAGCAGGCAAAGGTTTACTCTGTCTTAGAACCTCAAGTATCTCCCGGCATCTTCAGATCTACTCTTCATCTGCCCACACAGATAAGCTGCCCAGGGGGAAGACTGAAAAGGATGGAGGCTATTTCCTTCAGACATTAGGCATCAGAGATCTTGGAACACCCAGCCCTTAAATGGGATGTCTCCATCAAATCCCTCCCCTCAGAGCTCAGGGAACTCAACAGAAGAGGAGGCAGAAATAATATAAGAGCCAGGGGGGGATAGAAGACACCAAGAAAATAAGGCTTTCTAAATCAACATGAGCAAAACTCATATGAACTCACAGAGACGGTAGCAACATGCACAGAGCCCACACAGGTCTGCACCAGGTCCTCTGCATTTATATTATGGCTTCTAGTGTTTGCATGGGATTCCTAAGCATTTGAGTGAGTAGGTCTCTAGCAGGAATTTTAACAGGTCTTATTAATAAAATCAAACCCAGGGCCAGGTATTAGGGTGAATGCTGGAAGATCAGAGAAGCAGAACAAGTCACAGCCACCTCACCTTGCCAACTCCTCAGCTGATCCTGTTTCCTCAGACTGGAAGCCTCTCAGTCCTCATCCCAAATGAATCTCAGCTGAACTGTGCTGCTCAAAGTCTAAAAGCTTAACCAGCCAAATGCTTCTAGTTTCTGGTCTTCATGCCTTATATACCTTTCTGCTTTCTGCCATCACTCCCTGGGATTAAAGGCGTGACTTACCATGCTTGGCTGTATCCTTGAACACACAGAGATCCAGGTAGATCTCTGCCTCTGGAATGCTAGGATTAAAGGCGTGAGAGCCTCCATTTTCTAGCCTCTATATCTAGTGGCTGTTCTGTTCTCTGACCCCAGATAAGTTTATTAGGGTGCACAATATTTTGGGGAACACAATACCACCACATAGGTCCCTGACTCATGTGCTTTCTCTTGGGCTCTTTTCCTTCTGTTGGTTTGTCTTGTTCAACTTCAATGTGATAGGTTTTTTTGTTTGTTTGTTTATCTCATTATATTTTATTGTGTTATATTAAAAAATGAATGAATGAATGAATGAATGAATGTAAACCTAGTCACCAGGTTAAAGGTTAACAACAGTATTGTCATTTATGCCTCCTGAGAGAGGGAAAACTGATTTTTTTTCCCCCAGTGGAGCGACACTGGGTACATAAACCACTTTAGGGAAGATCTCATGTCCAGGAATAATTGACCAACAAGTAATGGACTCTACAGTTGCTTTTGTTGTTGTTGTTGGTGGTGGTGGTGGTGGTGGTGGTGGTGGTGGTGTGTGTGAGCACACATGTGCTTTTATTTGGTTACAGTTTGGTGGAATTGGGGGTGTATTTTGTTTTCTAGGTTTTGGTTTCATTGGTTTCATGGGCTGGTTTTTGAGAAAGAACTTAAAGTTGGGTGAGTAGGGAGGAGGAAAGAATCTGGATGAACTGGGGTGAGGGAAGAATATGATCAAAATATATTTAAATTAAAAATTTTTTTCCAAGGTAAGGTTTCTCTGTGTAACTGCTCTGGCTGTCCTGGAACTCACTCAGTAGTAAAAATTATTTTAAATAATAAAATACATGTTTAAAGAAATGAATAAATGAAGAAGTAAAATGGTTAGATGGACACAAATTCAGAAAATATTATTTCAACTATAAAATGAGATTGTATTTACTTGGTTTTCTTTTTAATAATATTTTACAACAAAAAATATAAACTAAATGTTTCTTTAAAAAAAGATGCAGGTTGTTTCTGATGGGAATATACTGTACATATATCACCTAGTTAACGTTGGTAACAGCACATTAGAGCTAGATGGTGACCAGTCTGGTTTTGAACCTCTCAACACGGTGGCTAAGTATACTATTTTAGACTCAATATTGCAAGTCACGTTGCTCCCAGCAACACAATGAAAGGGATAAAATGAAAGTAAAATCAGCTACTGGTAATCATTTTCTTGAGTTTTCTATATTTTCATTCAAAAGTTTCCCATTTTCTTTTTTAATATTTGGAGAAAATAAAAAAACAAAAACAAGATTTCGTGGGTGGTTTTCCAGAGAGCTGTGTGCTACACACTTCATAGGGATACCACTGAAATCCCCCCCAATTCCTCTCTTTGCTTATAAATCTGAGTTAGATATGAAAAAAAAAAAGGTCACAATAGGGTTTGTTTGGTTATCAGTCAATAATGACTTTTGGATTTCTGCCCTGAAATATGTGTATATTCACCCAACATGGATGAGCAGACAGAAATTAGCCTCCAGGTATCAGGATTGGCCAACAAGTTAATTTGCTGCAATTATGTAATTCTTTGGCTTCTCATGATGGCGATTCTCAAGATGCAAGGTTATATCATCTGCCTGAGCAGACCTTCCTCCTTACCTCTTACTAACAGAATCTAATCTTATTAGAGAAGAGGGCATACCCACCTAGAAAATCACGGTTCCCAGTTTCCCTGGTAACCAAGGACAGTCATGAGGGACTCCAGACCACTGAGAGGCTGCTGTGCAGGACTCCTGGAAAATTCGGTTACTAGAGAACAGACTCACAGTCTGTCTTGGCTGGGCCCCAGCGCTGATACAGGTAAGGACATTCTTTCTCTGCGCATGTCCTCTGCCGAGCACTTGGCTTCACAGCATCATGCTGTAGAGCGGCACATGATAACCACTTCCTGTTACTCCCAACTGCTTCCTTTAAGAAGGAAGCAGTTAAATGGTGGCAGGGAGCCTCAGGCTTCTGGTGCAGAGTTTTATCCAGGGCCTCTTCTAACCACACTGATCACGTCATTTCTCTGATAAGAGCCTTCAGGTGTTCCCAAGGAACCTTCTTCTCTCTTCCCCTTTCTCTTCACACTTCCCCCTTTCTCTCTTTTGATACAGTGTTGCTGTGTACTCCTGAAACTTGTGATCCTTTTCACTTGTCTCCCAAATGCTGGCATCACAAGCATGCACCACCAAGCCCAACAGGAACATTATTGTAACAAAGCTGTCAACTTGGGAAAAGGTCTCATGTATTGGATACAAAATTTTTACTTGGCCCCGGGGCGGCTGTGGCGTATAATCCCAGCACTCGGGAGGCAGAGCCAGGCGGATCTCTGTGAGTTTGAGGCCAGCCTGGTCTACAGAGCAACATCCAGGACAAGCACCAAAACTACACGGAGAAATCTGTCTCAAAAAATGTTTTTTTTTTGTTTTGTTTTGTTTTGTTTTGTTTTTAAACTTAGCAACATGTAGCCTGCCCTGTTTTTTATTTAATTTTTATGTAAGCCTCTTTTCCTGTCCACCGTACAAACCTCTTAAGATCAGGATCCACAAAGAACAGTTTAAAGTTTATTAGTGACTAGAGATGTGCCTCAGTTGATAGAGTGTTTGCCTAACATGCACACATAAAGCAGGTGTGGTGCTGCATGCTTGTAATCCCAGTGCTCAGGATTTTATATATATATTCTCACCATATATATATATATCCTCAGGCTTGGCAGCAAGTACTTTTACCCGCTGAGCCATCTTGTCAGCCCAAGATTTTTGTGAATAGCAATCAATACACAGACACGTGTAAATCTACTGATTTTAAGGCCTCCATTCATTACATTTGGTTGTTTTTCCATGTAGGAACTGTCTACATCAGTGGTTCTCAACCTGGGGGTCACAGCCCCTTTCCCATATCAGATAGCCTGCATATCAGATATTTACATTATGATTCATAACAGTAGCAAAATTACAGTTATAAAGTAGCAAGGAAAACAGTTTTACAGTTGAGGGTCACCACAACATAAGGAACTGTATTATAGGGTCGCAGCATTGGGAAGGTTGAGAACCACTGACCTAGAGGAACAGGTAACACTTGCCTTTCTTATTCTAAAGGTATTTTAAAGTAAAATCAGACAACTGTCGATCATACCCAATACAACACACACATGCATCAGTGTGTACATGTATCTTTACAATAAGAACTTTCCAAAAGTCTGGCTGAGATTATACCCAGCATTCATTTCTTATATCATTTAATATCTATGCCACATCCAGTTAAACAACTGTTATTTAAAGATCCTTTTATAATTGGTTTGTTCAAATCTATATCAAATATTGGATTGTTAAAATTTAGGTCTATCTTAGTTTACTAGAACACCCTTCCACGCCTCTATTTTAGTTTCTTTTGGATGGTACTGGGGATGAAGGCCAGGGCAGGCTGCGCAGGTCCTCTGCCATTGGGATCCCTAGCCCCTCTTTTCCTTTTGACTTTCTTTCTTTAAAGGTCATTCTTGGTGAATAAGGTGGGCCACTTGTCTTATGAAATCCCTCTACTTTAATACCTTATATCTGGCTGATGGAATCAGCCTCGTATCTTCTAACATCTTCCTCTATCCACAGGATTATTATTATTATTATTATTATTATTATTATTAATTACTATTATTATTGTAGCTGATTTAGAAAAAGACATTTAGGTTCAACTACAAAACACAAACTGGGGCAGGAAGATTTCATACTACAATAGCATGTTAAGAGACACATTAACACTTCAGCTTCTTACTTTTATTGGCATTGAAATGATCTCTGGGTTCAGTCTGCACCAGCCCCAGTCACCATTCCCAGCTTCCCCATCAACCTCCCATCAACTGTTTCAACAGATGCAGGTGATCATTACATAGAAACTGTTATTTCAGTCAGATATGACGAAATTTTTTTTAAGTTTCTTATTTATTTATTCTTATGTGTGTAAGTGTTTGCTTGCATGTGTGTATGAGCATAATGGATTTGTCTGGTGCCTATGGAGGCCAGAAGAGAATGTTGGATCCTTTGGAACTAGAGTTACAGACAGTTGTGAGCTGCCATGTATGAACCAAATCCAGGTCCTCTGCAAAAATAGTAAGTGCTCTGAACCACTGAGCCACCTCTCCAGCCCCTTGTTATTTGCAGACATCTGGTCTACTAACCTACTATCCACTTTGAATTGTGTACATTTTACATAATACAAACTAGCCTTCAAATGCCTAAATAATATTTTTTGTAATTGTGAATGGCAGGCCTTTTCCTCCTGTGGCACCTGTCCTGTGCTTCTTCTCTCTGTGCATTCATCTGCAGAGTGGTAAGATAGAGGTGGTCCCAATGGACATTTTGAACACTCATGTCCAGTCCAGTGTTCTGAATATAGCAAGCATATAATGAAGGTGCCAAGTGCTTTGACTTAGTGACTACTCAGATTTGGAATCTCCTACACATGCAAACAGGAGCAGCTAGATTCCAAAATGAAACACACACACACATGCACATGATGCCACAAATTTATTATAGCACAGAGAACAAAACCAAATTCTCACAACTTCTACAGTCATTAAAAAGTTAACAGAAATAAAGGATAACCAAGAGATATAATCTCATCATCTCCCAAACTATGAAACAAGGTAGTATACTCAATTTAAAATTTTCCTTAAGTATGAAGACAGAAAATTGTAACACCCCATAGATATTTAAAAATTTGTATTTATAACATATATATTGGTCCTCAAGGACTCATAGAACTTTTATAATAAACTAGACTTAATAGCTGAGCTTTTTGCTTATTAGGCAAGCAAGTTTAAAGGCAACAAAGTCCTGAAAAGTAGGTGAAACCCCATTAGAAGCTCTATTTGATCGAACATTGCCCACATAAATTCTACAACCAATGACATTCATTTTGATCTACTGATGTTTACATCTGTCTGTCTGTCGATTGTGGTCTGTTTTCATATGACATTTCACCTCCCAGCTTTCATTCATAGAATTGAGGATGTGGTATGTCATGTCACAATGCTGCTCTTAGTCCATAGGCATGGCAGACATTTTACATACTTGGAGAAGGGGGAGGAGGGGGGTGGGTAGTGTAAGTAGAGAGGAAATCAACCAAAGTTTCCCGTCTTATTTTCTATTTTCTGTTCCTTTGGGTCTTTGCCCTACTTGAGTCTTTGGGAAGTGCTTGTGTAGGTCACTACTTCTACCATACTGTCCCATCGACAGAGTCAAAATAGGAAAACGTGGATCCCTGAGACCTTCACAGTGACAGACTAGTGCGGCTGTTGCTGTCAGCTCGGCTTGTCTGTTACTTGTTTTTTTTAAGTATGAAAATCTTCCTATTATCCTCTGCTTCTCACTGTAAGCAAGTGGAATCACTAAAGGTCACTTAATGGCAAATAACTTTATAAAGTAAGTGAATGTGGAGACAAAGGCATGGTGCTGAGTAATGGATCAGGAGAGAGCAGGCAGAACTTGAGAGTTTACAGTCAACGAAGACTTGGGCTTTGTTGCCAAATGAGCAACACTATGCGGCACACATGATCAAAGCAACAGTACTGATTTTGAAGTTGTTCATACATAAATAGTCCTTCAACGAGGAAAAGGAAATAATATTGACAGCTTCACAAATGTCCAAGTATTGCTAGGTGGTCTGCGTTTTCCAACAAGAACAAGAAAATTCTAGAAATTAGTATTTTTTTAAAGGGGGAAAGAAAACATTTGCCACATGAATTTCAGCCCTTCACAATATGGCTTACAGGTCTGAAGAAGAGGAAATCCTGGCTAATTCATGATTCTGGAAAATGTTTCTTCATGCAGTGCATCCACAACATTAAATATGTATAATATATAACCATAACGTAGTCTTTGTCTCCCAAAATCTAACAGCCCTTGCTAATGTCACCAAATCTGACCTCAGATACTCCACAACCCACCTCCAGTTGCTTCATAAGTCACTTGGCATAGCAGATATTTGAAAACTGATTTATGATTCAAAAGCATCTGAGGCAAGCTAATCACATGAGCATTTAAACGTCTAACACATAGTTAGGTGAGACAATCCTTTTAAACCAACCTATCAGAGAGTGGCATTATACTACCAGGGATTATAACTCTTCCCCACTGAATTCCACAGCATTTTTTTTCATTGACACACCCCCCTCCTTTCAGACATGCAGTTAACTGTAAAATCATCATTAGCAAAGTGTTCATTTAACCTGTTGAAACAAATCATCGCGTGTGCAACGTAACATTGCCTTCACCTTAGTGTCAGAGGCATCAGTGCAGAAACCGAAGCACCGCTGCCTCCAACAGCGTATACGTGTGTCATGAGGGAGCTGACTGGTGGCAACCGCTCAGAAGACCCATTCAAACTACCATGAACGATTTAGAAGGAGAACCTATCAAAACGCCATGGAGGCTTCACCTGTGTTAGCACTTTAGATTGGGAACTGAGCCCTGGAGTGAATATAATGTCTTCCGAATACAGGAGTGAATGACAGAGCCAGTAGCCAGTCAGAAGTCTCCACACCAGACAGGAGGAATCGATCATACTCTGTGGATCTCCATCCATGGTTCAAAATCGCTAGTATTTTTCATCTATCCCGGAGTTCCTAGAAGAGTACTATGCTATTTCATACCCTCCTCGTGCTGTAGCAAAATGTATTAAGAACTTTTGATAAGTATGAAAGGCAATAGGAAACCTCCTGGCTGCTCTAGTCTCTTCCACTGAGAAGACTTTATCTGGGAGCTTTGGACTCTCAAAGATCAGAAACCCAAATAACTTATAAAAATACAAGCTCTTGGTTTTGAAAAATATACAAAATGCACTGCATAGGTGAGTATCTCTTGATTGTCAAGGAAGGCAAGATATCAGTCTCAATTGTAAATCCAGGCTGCGCTTGTCTTTAGTGAGGCTTCGTTTTGCAGTTTCCATTTTTTATTGTTTTGGGCAATCTTTGACCCTTGGTATAAGCACGGTACCAAAAATGGAGAAACAGCAGCAGGAAGATGCATCCGTAACTCATAATGATGTACAGAAAAATTGGGTACTGGTAATTGCAGTCCTCCATGAAGAAGATCTGGCCTATGTGGATGGTGACAAGCATAAACTGGACCTAGGAGATGGGAGAATGAAAAGAAAATTAGGTATGGAAAAAACCCACTTGGTTTTACGAGTTTTTCAGCCATTCCTGGGTTACATACATGAGCCATGGCATGCCTGTGAAGGCCAGAGGTTAGTCCTGTCGTTCCATTGTGTGGGTCTCTGGGAGCAAACTCAGATCATCAGGTTTGGTGGAAAAAGCACCCTTACCCACTGAGCCATCTTGCTTCCCCCTCCCACTTGGTACCTTTTTATACCTGAGTAAAGATCAGTTATCTTCTGGGGGAGTTTTAGAAAAGCAAATCTCTATAAAGAAATAGTACCGATGAGCTAACTAACCATGATTAACTTTCTTACATCATTTCTTGTGATACAGCTTCATTGTTATCATCAACCTTCACTGAAGCAGCCTCACAAACGTCCACGGCTTCCCTGTCCAGCAGCTTTGCTTAACTCCCTTCGTTTGGCAAGAGACAAATGAAACCTTGGAAAGGAGAAGCAGAGTCCTCCACACACATGCACGCTTCAGACAAGTGACAAACGGATGTCTAGCCTTCATATTTATGTACAAACCCTCCCACTTTATTGAAATGTTTATGTTTTCTGAAATGAAGTCTTAGGTAGTATAGGCTGGCTTCAATCTTGTTATGTAGCCGAGCAGGACCTTGAACTTCTGATTTTCCTTCCTCCACCTCCAAAGGGCTGGGATGGCAGGTGTGCACAAGCATCCTTGGCTCACTTTATTTAAAATGTGCCACATTTGTTAGATGAAAAAAAAAAACTAGTATAAGATTAGGTATGTAGTAAATATGAAATCTGCAAAAGGTATAAACGCATATATATGCATAAGGGGAAAAGTTGAATGAAAACAAAGACAACTATTACCTCAGGGAGATGGAATTTTACTTATTTATTATTTTTCATTTATATGGTTTGTAGCAAAGCAGCTTGTAGGAGCTAAGCAAACTTTCTTTCACCAAGCTACATCCCAGCCCAGTTTATTTTTCCCCCTGTCTTTCTAATTGGGTATTTTAATTCCACACATATTTGCAAAGAATATGCACACATATTATGATCACATATTACTGCACAATGAGAAAAATACTTTAAAGGAAGGCAGTCACAGAGAATAATTGCCAGAACTTTACAGTATTCCAAAGTAAGACTAAAATAAAAGTATGAAATAAAGTGTTCATTTCACTGCTTCCTCCTGGTTGGCCATGGAGACCATTGCCAATTTCAGATACAATAGCTAGCAGGACAGAACTGCCCTGATCTTCACTGAGGGTCCTCAGAGACTGAAGCAGTAGTCTCTCACCTGAGAACCCCTTTTAGGGCTCACTTCCAATTTCACTTAGCAAGTTGTAGGATTTTACTTGAAAGTCCCCAGCAGGCTAGCTATGCCTCGATTCTACTTCCTCCCTGGTATCACTGGCAGATTACGGCACCCAATTTACAATATACTTCAACTCAGGAAATAGGAAGATGGCAGAATTCTTTCCATAGAGGGTAATACAACTAAAACAGGTCATTTCACTCAGCTATGAAGGAAATTATGTACCATATATATTTTTTAGAATGAATTCTTATGAGGAATTATCTGATCTAAACTCAAGGACTTACTCTTTCAAGCACTGTTGACTTGCGGGCACAATCCAATCTATATAACCCACATGTCTTACATTACGTCACACCTGTAACCCTCCCAGCACTCTTTACTTATGAGAAGAAAGACAAACTGACCAACGTTAGGACTAAATAGGTAAGCACACAGAAATGCCCACCCTTCTTTCGACATTTTAGTCCTTCAAGTGTTGATTCAGAATATTGGAATTTCTAACTCATACTTAGTATTATTCTTATTTGCGATCATATAACTGACATTATTTTGATCATAGACATAGTTTTTGTAGATGCATCTCAGATCATTATAAGAATGAAGATGCTATCTTAATCATTTGAGACTCTGAGCTACCAAATCTGCTTTATTTTCAGCCGACAGAGCTTCTGACCAAGTCCAAACAGTGACGCATACCCCACAGAAGACAAGCATCCTATTTCTTCATAGACCGTTCCAGATTCGTCTAGACTCCTCACTCACAGAGAACACATGTGATTGCAGTTTTGTTTCATATTTAAAGAAAACCAGTTACTCACAAGCTGTAAAGATGTCAAATGCTTTTTCCACCATAAATACTTCTGGTAGGCCGGTCCCATGGCACACAATCCATAGTAGGAATACATGACTACATGCACAGCTGTATTTAAAAAGGCATGGAACGTTCCCAAACCACCTGAAAGAAAAGAGGTTATTGTAAAATGGTCCCTTGTTCCTTAAAATCAGACACATTTGTCCTAAGATTTCAGTATCATCATTTCTCTAATTTTAGTAGGAAGAAGAATACATAAGAAACCTCAATCCTGTGAAGCAGCCATCAAACTAGAAGTTCAATAAAACATTTAGTAAAATGCAAAACACAAATCTTACAAAATCAATTAGCACATAGCCATTTGTTATGCTTCACCCTTAAAATTCTCCTGAGATTCGAGTTTACTTTAAAAAAAATTATGTCAATCTCTTAGAAAGGCTACATTGCTTCATAAGAGTCAAAATGTATTTTTAGTGAAGGCTAACATTTATAAGGTGAACAAATTATCTTCATTGTAAATGTACAAATTAAGATGTTTCACATACTTAGAACCTACTTACTTCCACACCTACCACCAAGATCAAGACACAGTACTCAACACCAGCAAGCCTCTTTGTGCTGTTTCATGAATGCATCCCTCTAAGGTGACCTTTACCTGATTTCTATCATCAACTATTAATTTTGCCTGTTAATACAGTTCACAGAGATAGATCCACACAGCACGGACTCTTTCATTCCTGCCTCCTTTCATACAGCACAATGGCTTTGAGTTTCTGGCATGTTGGTGTACACACCAATACTTAGTCTTTTTCCTATTATTCAGCATTATGCCATACAAATGCGTCAATATTTACCCATTCTCCTATTGGAAGACATTTGGGTTGCTTCTAATTTGGGCTCTCATGAGTAAAGCTACAGACATATCATTGTGCGGAATCAAATTTCTCTTCCACACTCACAATAATGTGCATTAGATATTTTTAGTGCCACAGACACTCTGTCAGGAAACCATTGGAAGTCATTAGTAAGCTATACTAAATCTGCTATCATCAATTATTGTGACTTCAAAATAAATAGTTATTGACAATTAAGCCATCCTTTTTTATTGACTGCTTCCATTTGATTATGTTTTCCTCTTTTAATTTTACCATCTTTAATTAGGAAGAGAGGCAAAGGACCCAAGAATGTAAGAAAAGAGCATCTCCGCTGCCTTCAGTGGGACCAGTCCTTGGTGGAAGGGACAGCATGGTGTTCATCTGATGGCAAAGAAAGAAAAAACCCCAAATTCCTCTCTAGGATTTCTTTCCTGAGATGCTCAACCTAGATAAATCTGCATTATGCATGGTAAAGTTGACCTGAAATTGAAGTTTTTCTATAAAATAATCCATTTCCTCAATTCCCAAGTCTTCAATTCCAGAAACAACCTAAAACTTGCAACTAATTATGGCACAACTACTAGTTTATAGTCTCTTTGAGTTGTCTGTGGAAAAAGCATTATAAAACAGGCACAAAGCAGAATGAATTACTTAATGTAAATTCGTGTGTGTGTGTGTGTGTGTGTGTGTGTGTGTGTGTGTGTGTGTGTGTGTTCATGCATGCCCCAGCAGACATGTGGAGGTCAGAGGATAACTCTTGGCAGTTGGTTCTCTTCTTCTACCATGTGGGTTCTGAGAATCAAACTCCGGTCATCAGGCTTGGCCTTGGAGGCAAGAGACTTTGCCAACTGAGCCATTATTTTAAAATAATATTCATAATTGCAGTAATTCTGAATGTTTCTAGATACTATTATTGCTAAAGTATTCCCGTCAAAGAACACACTTTAAATAATTAGGTCATGGTCGTCAAAGCCTCATGCTATCTTGTACTTCACAGACTTTAATCATCTTGCAGTTAATTCTTTAATTATCACACATTTCAGAAGCAACACCATTAATGAAGCATGTTACCGTCCTCTCAGTTTTTATTATTTACATTCGGATTAATCTTTTTACCCCAAAAGAAACCTGAATAAATTATAAGGGAGGGGGCACACCTTTTTTAGGGTAACTAACAGTAGAGTAGCTGCCTAATCCTATGATAGGTCAGGAGGCAGGCTGAGTCCTGGAATGGAAGGGAAGATTGTGTATGTTCATTTGTGTCCAGCAAGAACACACAAGAACTGCAGCTCAGCTTTCAGAAGGGGCCTGAATCGGAGCCTTCCTCACTAAGACACCACTTTCTCATTTAGATCAGTGGTTCTCAACCTGTGGGTTGGGACCCCATGCATCTAACAGCCCTTTCACAGAGGTCACCGAAGACCATCCTGCCTATCAGATATTTACATCACAATTCATAACAGTAGTATAATTATAGTTATGAGGTAGCAACAAAAATAATTTTATAAATTCTTTATGAAAATAATTTCACCACAACATGAGGAACTGTACTAAAGGGTTGTAGCATTAGGAAGGTTGAAAACCATTGATTTAAATGCACTAATCTGAGGATCTTATACAGGGATTAGCATGGATTAGGGATTAGCTAAGAGGGTTAAATCAAAGAAGAGTTGCTGAGCAAAACAAGCTGCCAATTGAAATTCAGCTTGCTTATTTTCTCTAATGATTGCTTTCTGACATATTACTGTGGTAAGTTTGTTCATAAAACAACTACATTTTAATTAGCAATGCTTTTTATTTTTCTCCTTGGAAGGCTTTTAAAGTAAAGTGTTGCTTTCTTTACAAGAATGAGCCTGAAAAGCAAGCATCTCAGAATGGGTTACAATTTGTTCCCTCAAATATCACCTCTTCTGGTTTAGAGAAAATAAAAGAATCACCTGGGTAATTATAATAACTCTCTACATTTCCCAAAGGGGATATTTGCATAGTTAATAGAAAAAACCTGCCATGAAAATATTTTCCTCTTATTCCAAGGGCAATTTGAGTTGCTATTATCCCAGGAGAGAGTACAGGAGGCAACCAAGAAATCAAACACTAGGCAGAGTGCTGTGGGACGGTCTGTATGTCAAACATGTTGCTTATTGGCCAATAAATAAAACACTGATTGGCCAGTGGTCAGGCAGGAAGAAATATAGGCGGGACAAGGAGGAGAGAATTCTGGGAAGTGGAAGGCTGAGGAGACACTGCCAGCCGCCACCATGACAAACAGCATGTGAGGATGCCGGCAAGCCACAAGCCATGTGGCAAGGTATAGATTTATAGAAATGGATTAATTTAAGATATAAGGACAGTTAGCAAGAAGCCTGCCACGGCCATACAGTTTGTAAACAATATAAGTCTCTGTGTTTACTTGGTTGGGTCTGAGCGGCTGTGGGACTGGCGGGTGAGAGAGATTTGTCCTGACTGTGGGCCCGGTAGGAAAACTCTAGCTACAGCAGAGATCATCTGTGCTCCAGTATTTGCAAAGATTAGCTTAGACAGACCAGCTCATTCTAGGAACACAGCTCTGGCCAATCCACACTTCTGGAAACAGAAGGTATTGCTGGTCCACCATTGCAAAGGCAATGTAAGAGCTGTAGGCCTGTGGACGAGAACCCCACAGCCAAGACTAAGCTGGGCTGCCAGCTCATAGAACACACTACAGACACAAACATTCTCTTTTTTTTTTTTTTTTTTTGAACTGAGGACCAAACCCAGGGCCTTGTGCTTGCTAGGCAAGCGCTCTACCACTGAGCTATTTCCCCAACCCCCAAACGTTCTCTTTCTACCTTGACCATTCTTTAAAAGAGATGGGAATTAAAATATGAGTAAAGACACTATGATCAAGGGCTTGATATCCATAGACATGGGATATTTCAAACCTGAGGTCATCCTTGTTTGAATCTGCATTTCTTGGAAGTATTACTTGTTTTGAAATGGACATTAGACCATCAACAGATTCAAATAAAGGTGAGAAAACTACTTGATTTCATTCTTTAAATAAAATGTATATTTCCCATAGTGGAATTACCAGCTATTCAAATAGAAAGATGGGAAACCACAGAGAAGGATAAAGAAGCTGAGGGGAACATGTTGGTTTGGGTATCTTCAAACAAAAATTTGGAGCACTGCCTTCCAATTTTTTCTCCAATTTCTTTTTCAGAGTTGATATATAGTATAGCTGTTCCTGGAGACTCATGAGAGGGAGGCTTCAAAACTCCCTGGCAATAGCCAAGTCTGTGGATATTCAAAGCTCCTTACAGAAAATGGTGGATTGTATGCATATAACCTGTGCACATGCTCCCACAGACTTTATGAGACAAAACCATGTGCATGTAATGGAAGCAGTTCTGTACTGTATTGTTTAGAGAAAAATGACAAGGAAAATGTCGGTACATGATTTAGGACGGGAGTAGTTTTTCTTCCTTGGTTTTGATGTATGGTTGGCTGATTCTATGGATGCAGAGCCCACGGATATGGAAGGCTGACTATGACGGTGTTACAGAAGAGACAGAAATAAGCTACAGGGTGTGAGAACACCTCTATTAACATCTTAAAAAGGAAAATAGTCATCTTTGTCTATCATTAGCAGTCACGTGGTTAATGGGAAAGCTTGCACAAGTGCTTCTCTATATCATTTTCTTTTCATGCCTTTAAACACAGAAGACATTGTAACCACCCTAGGAGAGGGTATTGAAATCATAGCTACCCTAGGATTTCCAGTTTTTCATCAATATACATAAGACATTAGTGCACCTCACTTAGGAGACCTGAGGGGCCCAATATGCAGTGGAGAGAAAACAAAACAAAGAAATCTTCAGATAAATCAAATAATAAAGGTTTACAACTGTGAGCATCTGTGACTTCTGGATGTTAAAAAAAAATAGGACAAATAATTTTTACAGTAAAGTTTGCTAACCTGGAAATCCATGCGTGAAGACTTTGTTTATTTGAAACTTTATGAAAGAATAAAGTTCCTGCCTACTTTTTCCAATTCTAGGTGTTCAGAAATAGAAAACCAAAGTGAAGCAGACACTTAGGCTCAAGCTTTTGGTTTAAACTATCTCTGACCTGAAAAACAAAAACAAAAACAGAATGTTGTGTCCTGTGGTAGACTGCTGTGGGAACTTGAGTGATCATGATCTGGCTCCTCTTTAAAGTTGTTTCCATGTTGTTTGCCACATCTTGTGCTGTGGATATGCTGATTGGCCAGTAGCTAGGCAGGAAGTATAGGCAGGACAAGCAGAGAAGAGAATTGTGGGAACAGGAAGGCTGAGGAGGAGACGCCAGCCTGCTGTCCAGGGAGCAGCATGTAAAGGCAACAGGTAGAGCCATGGAATCCATGGCAACATATAGATTAACATAAATGGGCTGAGTTTAAGTGTAAGAGCTAGTCAGTGGTAGGCCTGAGCTAATGGCTGAGCAGTTTAATTGATATAAGCTTCTGAGTGATTATTTTATAAGTGATTGCTGGGTCCGTGGGGCTGGGCAGGACTGGAGAAAACTTCAGCTACAGTCTTGGATGTGGTTTATTCACAAATGTGCCAAAAGCTTTGTCTCCAATGCAACTGGGCTGATAGGTCGTGGGCCCCTTAAGAGGTGGAGCTTAGTGAGAGGTGATTAGGTCGACTACTTCAGATTATAGGTCAGGACTTTCCCATGTCTCTTTTTTTTTTGTCTCTTGCTATGCCTCCCTGTTCTCAGTCACTGTTCGTTTGCTCACTCCCTCCTGTCCCGCCCCTTTCTCTCCCTCCTCCCCTCCTGGTCCTGCTATGATGCTATGTTACACTGCTAGACCTGCCTAGAGGCCAAACAGATAATACTACCCAATCTTGGACTTGCAGCATGGAAAACCACAAGCTAAGCAGACCTCCTTTCTTTATAAACCAACCAGCCTCTAGTAATCTGAATAGCAACACAGAACAGATTAAGATGGGGTATGCCGCGTACCAGGAATTCGAAGGCAAACAAAACAGAACTGGAGATAACGTTCTGACTTTATGTGAACAAATTAGGAATATTATTTAAGTAGATATCAATGAATCCAAGGCTTTCGATATTTTATCTATTTTTATTACCTATTTAATTGAAAACATGTAATAAAACTCTAAAGGGAAACAATAAAACCTAAACAAAATGAAAGAATATGCAAAGAAGGTCTTGCTCAAAAGTCTTCACATCTGAAGACTTGGAGTTGGGAATCTAAGAGTCCTGTGCTTGTGTTTCAGGTGATAATTCCAAAGTCAGAAGTTTAACCAAAATGGCTTTTTGATTTTTTTTTAAGTCTTATAAATTACATTTAGGGGCAGAATTTGTGTTTGTAGCACATGAAAATGTCATCACTTATAGATCACATGATCCCAGCTCTCCCTTTTCTACCTGCAGCAAATTTGACTCCAAACCACCAGGTCCATGGCATGATTGTATGATGGAAGACATGAAGGAAAGTCACTTGGCTATTTTTCTTACGCAGAACAAAAAAGACCTGAAATAGTTTAAAGAAAAATCAAGTTCATAAAAACCATGCAGTAATTTATTGTTACAAAACTATTGGTAAAGAGCAAACAATTTCACAATTGGCTTCCTACTGGCTACTTTATGGGGTGTTCACAGGGGTAGCTTGGTTCTCCAGGGCACAGTTCAAAGGCTAACAGCATGCTTGAACTCGGCCACGGTACGGTAATCATGAGAGAACCAACCAATAAGAAGGTGAGAAGTTTTATACAGATTTAAAAATCAAACATGGACAGTGAAAACTCTGGCCAGAATTTATTGAAAGAAATGCTATTGATAAAATAAATAAATAAATAAATAAATAAAAAACTCATTAAGTTTTGAACTACATGACAGCCAGAAGTTCAGCCATAATTCCTAGGACTGAATTTATCTCATTCTACATTGCTCTCTAACACATCTTAGCCAGTTTGGATAAGAGTTAGTTAGGCAAACTGAAAGTGGACTTGAAAGAAAAAAAAAAAGTAATACTATTGTATTACCAAAGAAAAACAAATGCTGAAAATCCTGAAGAGTTAATTCTAAAAATACTGTGGACAGCCAGGCAGTGGTGGCGCACGCCTTTAATCCCAGCACTCAGGAGGCAGAGAGGCCAGTCTGGTCTACAGAGTGAGTTCCAGGAAAGGCGCAAAGCTACACAGGGAAACCCTGTCTTGAAAAACAAAAACAAAAACA
>CABHPR010155626.1:0-20982 GCA_902168415.1 Peromyscus melanophrys | reverse complement strand
ACACACACACACACACACACACACACACACACACACACACACACACAAAAGCCGGTAATAATAATAATAAAATCAATAGTTTTAGAAAAGAGACAAAGGAAAAATATGTTGAAAAAAATAAATTAAAATAGTTTTTTTTTTTTTTTAAAGTAAGTGGGGAGTGATAGAGAAAGACACCTAACATTGACCTGTGGTCTTCACACAGGTACACACACACACACACACACACACACAAGCAATATTTGTTGTTTTTGTGAACCCCTGACTGACCTGGAACTCACTCTGTAGACCAGGCTGGCCTTGAACTCAGAGATCTACCTGCTTCTGCCTCTTGAGTGCTGGGATTAAAGGTGTGCACCACCACTACCACCACCACCACCACCACCACCACCCAGCTCCACTTGAAAGAACGCTTCTTCTTCTTCTTTTTTTAATATTTAAGATTATTTTTATTTTATGTGCATTGGTGTCTATACTGCCTATGAGTCTGTGAGAGGGTGTCAGATCCCCAGGAACTGGAGTTACAGACAGTTGTGAGCTGCCATATGGGTGCTGGGAATTGAACTCAGATCCTCTGAAAGCAGCCAGTGCTCTTAGCTGCTGAGCCATCGCTCCAGCCCTCCACTTAAACTTTCTAATTCATATGTACTAAATAGAACCAGCCATGCCTCTTACTTTTTCCTGAAAGACTCCAGTTATTCTTCTGGGTTCTGAGTTCTTAAATCCAGCTGTTTATATGGATTTTTTTTTTTTTTAAAGTGCTGGGTACTAAACCCATGACCTGGAGCATGCAGGCACTGTCTCCCTGAGCGATAGATAGCCTAGACCTGTGTGTACTGTTGTGGAGAGTAGGGTACACATAATACAAACCATAATCCTTGACCAGATGATGGTGAAGTCATTTATGTTTCCACATGAGCGCCATCTGAAAATCCCCCAAGTAAAGGCAGGCATTGTGATGCACAGCAGTAATCCCAGCACTTGGCAGGTGCTGGCAGGAGGGTCAGAAGTTCAAGGTCATCCTTGTCTACACGGTAAGGTGGAGGCCAGCCTGAGATACACACAATACTCTCTGGGGGAAAAGGGAAAGAAATTCCCTGAGTACACACCTGCAAGCTGATACTGTTCGAGTCCATAAAACATCTGGTTGTGTGAGTGATGACACAGCTGCCTGACTTGGAATTTCAGAAATTCTCTATGCATGCACAGCTTGGCCTGGACCGTAAGTAATAATCCTGACGTTAGAGTTGGAAAACATTGCCAGCAGCAGTGTGGTGAGGAGGCCCTCGGAGGCCTTGCCTTGTCATGCTGAAGTGCAGTCCTCCAAGTGCTCAGCATTGATGGTCCTGGATGCCCTGCCCGTTCCCCGCGGACAGCACGGCTCAGACCACGGCTTGGGAGCCATGGCACACGTTCTTAACGTGGTACCAGGAGCACTGGCCTGGCAGTGACGGCCGCGGCACACAGCTCTGCCTGCCAGTGTCTTGAGTTTGGAGATCTTCTAGAAGTAGCTGCTGTTTGTTCTCTAGACATCAGCTGCTGTGTGTCCGCCTGCTCATCTGACTGATGCCACAAATCTGTACACAGGCCAAAGAATCCTGGGAGATGGACACCAAAGAAAAACTGGAGCAGGCTGCCATTGTCAAAGAGAAGGGCACTGTGTACTTCAAGGTGCGTGAGTCCCTGTAAACCCTTTCCGTGTCAAGCTGTTTATTCTGGTGTCCACAAACCGCTCTGTTACTCGCTGCTGTGCATTCTGTCGCACCTTGGTCGGTAAGAATAAGCCTCCATTGTCACGGGCTTGCTGTTTTTCCTGTAAGGACTAGTGAGAAAAGGAAATCATGCAGTTCCCTCTTCCGTCAGCATGCAGGAAGTGTGGAGAGAAAGGATGAGAGTGGTCCTTGCAGGTCAGAGTTCACAGGAGTGGGCTCCGTGCTTCTTCCCACTGCCGACAGGTCACTAGGACACAGGACAGGAAAGAGCAAGCGGAGTCTTCAGATCACACTGAGTGACTCCCCACATTCTTGCCCTCACTTGTTTTCATGTGGGTTTTGGTGTGTTGTTGTTCCAGACAGGGTTTCTCTGTGTAGCTCTGGCTGTCCTGGAACTTGCTCTGTTGAGCAAGGGCTAGCCTTGAAATCATGGAGATCCACCTGCCTCTGCCTCCAAGGTGCTAGGATTCAAGGCCTGTGCCACCACTGCCCTCCCAAGGACCTGATAGAACCTCATAGGAAGAGAGCACTGAGCCTTGCAGGGCCACAGTAATGCCACTTACGGCTGCCTAAGGGACCGCTGCTTCCCCAGAGCCCTTTCCATGGGCTTGGGAGCCAGCGCATTAGTGCAAAGAAAAGAGTTTTCAGAGGGCTGTGCAGACTGGTTGCCAGCCCACTCCCAAATGCATGTCTCTGCACAGCACGTAAAGACCTAGTGACGAGAATTCAGAATGGCCGTGCTCTGCTGGGTCGGGTGACACTGTTGAAAGCAACTGATTCAGTTCCCTGCCTTGTAGTACGGAGAGTGAAGCCAGAGGCCAGCTGTGGTGTTGCACACCTTTAATCCCAGTGCTCAGAAGCAGAGGCAAATGGATCTCTGTGAGTTCAAGGCCAAGTTTACATAGCAAATTCCAGCCAGCCAGGGCTACATAGTGAGGCCCTGTATCAAAAAAAAAAGTATGGGGGGACACCCAAGTGTTTTTCAATTTTTTTTCTTGTAACTACAGTCTTTAAAAAAAAAAAATCATTGTTTTTATTTTACTTGTTTGTTTTCATAACACTATAAAACAGAGGCCTGAGTCTTGTCTTCATGAGCTTCTTTGTGAGCTGTGTATGCTGCTGCATCTACAGCCTTATCTGTGGGTGGGGACCGGGTGGGACAGCTGAAGAACTGTGAGGACATAGTCACCCCAGAAGAACACTGGCAGAGGCGGTCTAGACCACTGGGCTTTTTGTTTGGGGTGGGAGGTTCATGTGTTTTCCACTGTGGGCTGAGACCTGTGATTGGGTCGTAGGATCAGCTTAGTCAATGTGCTCTGTATATAGTGGAGGTGAGTTGTGTTTATTGTAAGTGACACTGGATCATCATTTGAAATCCTGTTTTCACTGTGGGTGAAATCCAGAGATTTCAATAATAGACGTGCATTTGTTTATTCTTAACAAAGTTGCTAAAATGATGTACGAATCCTCAGAAGGTGTACAGATATGAGCTCTGAATTGGGAATCTGGAAAATCAGGCCTTTGCTTTTCATGTGTTGCTTGGGAGCGGTACAGTGATGATACATATATTTCAACATGTTTTGAATCTTCCTAAAATTACCAATCTGGGAAAAAATCTGGATTGTTAGTCACACATATGGAACATATTATTTTTAACATGTGTTTTGATAGACAAGATCTTTCAAAACATTAGTTTGTTGGGGAGAAATTAATGAAAGGTTCAAAACCACTGACCTAAGACTCATCCCGGAATGTCTCGGTGAAGATCCCAGTGGTGATGTGGCTGGAGCTGCAGATCTCAGAAGGCCATGTTCCCTTCCCTGTATCCTGCTCTGCTGCTCTCGCCAGCTCCCTCTTCCCAGGGTGTCTGACTTGATGTGTGCCACACACAGTGTGCAGATGTGTGGGTGGCTGCAGACATGGGTGCACTGCGGGTTTGTCTTTCAAGACATCCGCACAGTCTTATTGACGGGCCAGTTTGGTTTACAGCTGTGGGCAAAGTAGGACTGAATTGTGCTATTTAGACTGATGTTGAAACTTCCTTTCAACCTCTGAACACTCATGAGAAGAGAAGTCAGAAGTGACTTTCCTCGTCTAGTTCTGAAAGTCATTGTTAAGCACAGGTATCATACCAGCCAGCCTAAAAGACCGCTCACCGCTCTGTGTGGGCATCTTGCGCCCCTAGTGCTCCTTGGGGAGGAACTGTGTCTGCGGCTGGCCTGCGGTCAGGCCAGGGTATTGTAGAGAGAGCTCTGCAGTGTGATGGCCTCACTGCTTTGAGTGCACAGCCACACTGCTGCACAGCCACCAGGACACAGCCACACTGCTGCAGGTTTGCCTGTTTTGACTGGTGCTGCTTTCACACTACTAATGAGAGCCGAGGGCTTGCACAATCTGCTTTAGATGCCCAGGCTTCCTGTCTGGGGACTCCGTTACCATATTGCAGTATTTACTATGCAATGCTGGATGCTAGGAGAAAAGAGAAAAGTCACTTCCCCTTCCATAAGCTATACAGCTCACCATCCTTTTGAAGCATGTTAAATGTTGGCTTCAAATGGTGTAATCACCTGCTGCCAGGCTAAAAGAATGCCAAAAACCAACACTCTGTAGTGTCAGCCTGTTAGAGGGAACCTCCCAGGCTGGCAGGGCTCCCATGGGACTAGGATGGGGCAGGAGAGCTGAGGCCTGAAAATCCAAGGGCACAGAGCAGGGCTATCGTGCAGGCCTATTCATTTTGAGGACTCGGCTAAGGCAGGCAATGCTCACACTTCATTATCTCCTTCCTAGAGCATAATACGAGTCATAACTGCTTTTTCTCTTAGGGAGGCAAGTACATGCAGGCTGTGATTCAGTACGGGAAGATAGTGTCCTGGCTGGAGATGGAGTACGGCCTGTCCGAGAAGGAGTCCAAAACCTCTGAATCGTTCCTGCTTGCAGCCTTCCTAAACCTGGCCATGTGCTACCTGAAGCTCAGAGAATACAACAAAGCTGTGGAGTGCTGCGATAAGGTGAGTGCTCCCCACGTCACCCTCTCCACACGGAGCCTCTCCCTCCCTCAGGCTGTTTCCTCTCCACGCGGAGCCGGGACACTCAGAAGGATCGGCTGGACATGGACTATTTTATCAGACATTTTACATCAGTTTTTCATAGAATTGATAACAGTTTTCACCTGTGGCCTTACTTATCCTGGCTTTGAGTTTCAGAGTAGAGAAAGAACTCCATGTTCCACTTTTTGTTTTGTTTGCTATTGCTGGGGATTGTGCCTTGTACATGCTAGGCAAATACTTTACCACGGAGCCACATCCCCAGCCTCTGGGTTCACTTTTAATAGAGCAGATTTAGTTTGAATTTCTCGGGACTTTAGCAACTGAATTCACATATTTAGTTTAAGAGTCCCGTAGAGGGGCTGGAGAGATGGCTCAGAGGTTAAGAGCACTGGCTGCTCTTCCAGAGGTCCTGAGTTCAATTCCCAAGAAACCACATGGTGGCTCACAAACCATCTGTAATGAGATCTGGCGCCCTCTTCTGTATACATAATGAATAAGTAAATCTTAAAAAAAAAAAAAAAAAAAAAAAAGAATCCCATAGAACATCTCAGCAGCCATCACGGTTTTGCATTTGTGCTCTGATCCTGTTTCCAGCGGTGACTTAGCTGTATTACTACAAGTGGCAGTGGTGTGCATCTTGGTAATTCTCTGTTCTAGTTGATGTGGGCTCTTACTACAGATACCTAGCTTTAGAACAACAGTGAATGGTACAATGTAAATAAAAACTACCACTGAGTGTATCTTAAAAGTAGGCCTGAAGCAAGTCACGATTGTTCTAAAGCTGTGAAGAGACACCATTACCAAAGCAGCTCTTAGAAAGAAAGCATTTAACTGGGGGCTTGCTGACAGTTTCAGAGGTTGAGTTCGTTATCCTCATGGTGGGGAGAATGGTGGCAGTCATGGAGCTGGAGCAGTAGCTGAGAGCCACATCCTGATCTACAGGCAGAGAGAGACGCTGGGCCTGGTGTGGGCTTTTAAAGCCTCAGTGTCCACCTCCAGTGACACACTCCAAAAAGGCCACACCGCCTTCTAATCCTTTTAAACAGTTCTACTCCCTGATGACTAAGCATTTAAATATATGAGCCTGTGGGGGCCATTCTTACTCAAACCACCACAGTGCCAAATGCTATGATCCCAGGATTTGGGAGGCAAAGACAAAAAGATTGAGAGTTCAAGGCTGACCTGGGCTACATGAGTTCCTGTCTCAAAAACAAGAGCTGTCAAGATAGCTCAGCTGGTAAAGGCACTTGCTACCAGGCTGGACAGGAGTTTGATTCCTGGGGCCTGTGTGGTGGAAAGAGAGAACAGCTTTGTCATGTCCTCTGACTTCTTCCACATTCATTTTATTACACACACACACACAAAAACAAAGTAAATACAATAAAAAATAGTTTTTAAAAACAACAAAAAAAGGTGGGCGGTGGTGCACACCTTTAATGCCAGCACTTGGGAGGCAGAGGCAGGTGGATCTCCGTGAGTTCAAGGCCAACCTAGACTACAGAGTGAGTTCCAGGACAGCCAGGACTGTTACACAGAGAAACCCTGTCTCAAAAAACAAACAAACAAAAAATAGGCATGAGATTACAGAAAGATGTGTTTTATATGTTATAAGACTTCGGCTTTATAGATTTGTGTTTTTCTGTCACATCAGACTAAATTTTTGCCTGAGAAAAGGACATTATTGTTAATTATACTTTTTTAATTTTATGCTGCTGCTGCTTTTTTGTTTGTTTGTTTGTTTGGGTTTTTTGTTCATTTTGGCTTTTTTGTTTTTTTTTTTAGACAGGGTTTCTTTGTGTAGCCCTGGCTGTCCTGGATCTCGCTCTGTAGACCAGGCTGGCCTCAAACTCACAGAGATCCGCCTGCCTCTGCCTCCCGAGTGCTGGGATTAAAGGTGTGCACCACCACCGCCTGGCAATTTTGTGCTTTTTTTTTTTTTTAAATACAGAGATGTTACAAAGCTACTCGGAATTCGAGCATTCAAGAAAGTCCAGCCATAAAATCCCCATCAACTTCTCTCCAAAGGCATGTTTTTAAAGACTCAGTTTCTTTTTTAAATATTTGTATTTGTGTGGGAATGTGCGTGTGAACATGCAGACGCTCCCAGGGCCGGAGAAAGGCATCTGATCCCCTGGAGCTTGAGGTGCAGGTAATTGTGAGCAACCCCATGTGGATGCTGGGAACTGAATTCAGATCTTCTGCGAGAGCCATACTCTTAGCCACCGAATGATTTCTCCAGCTCCCCTCTCCCCCCAAACAAACATGTTATGTGAGAATGGGTGTGGGTGGGTGTGTGCAAGCCATGATTCACATATGGACAACCCTCAGGAGTCAGTTCTTCCACCGTCTGGTTTCTGAGGATCAAACTCAGTTTATCAAGCTTATCAGCAAGTGTCTCTACCCACTAAGCCATCTCACTCCCCTTCCAAATCATCATTCTCTACATATTTCCTCTCTTTTTTCAAATATAGAATAGCATCTGTGTTTAATTTAGTTTTTTCAGACAAGGTCTCATATCCCATTCTGACCTCAAATTTGCTGTGTAGCTACAAATAACCTTGAACTTGTGGTCCTCCTGCCTCACCTCCTGAGTGCTGAGATTACAGTCACACACCAAACACCAGTGGTGCTGGTGGTGCTGGTGGTGCTGGTGGTGCTGGTGCTGGTGGTGCTGGTGCTGGTGCTGGTGGTGGTCCTGGTGCTGGTGATGGTGGTGATGGTGATGGTGTTGGGTTTGGTTTTTTGTTTTGTTTAAGCTAGGGATAAAATTCAGGGTTTGTATGTACTGGGCAAGCTGAGCTACAGCCCCAGCCTGTGCATATATATTTCAATTAAAATACGTAGATTTAGGGCTGGAAAGACAGCTCGGTATTTGTAAGAGCACTGCTGTACGCGCATGGGGGACGAGGAGTTTGAATCTCAGCACCACATGGTAAGCCTAGCCTCGCCCACCCAGGGTAGGGAACACGATCACAAAGGTTGTTGGCTGCCAGCCTCCCTGAAAACTGTGAGCTCCAGGTTCAAGGAGAAACCCTGCCTCAAAAGGAGTAAGGCAAAGAATAATAGAGGAAGGGGTGTGTGTGTGTGTGTATGTGTGTACAGATGCATGCACACCCATACACTTATACATAATATATGACACACAAAAAAGAAAAATAACTTGAAAGCTGATTAGAGAAAGATTTGGACATAATTATATGCAACCAGAACTTCCTTCCCCGTCAGATGAGTGCACACACACAGCTCTCCCTATTCGTGTTTAGGAGTAAAAGACTCGTCCTTGTAAAATATCCATTATGTGAATCTGTCAGGATTTACTTAACTGATCCTTACTGCAAGATCTTCAGGGTTTGTTTTTATTAGGAGGTTCATAATAATTATAAAAGTTATAAGAGAATGCTATTTATTCAGTGTTTCTCTTCACATGTTTTTGGGATATTTGCACAGGATAAATTCCCAGAAGTAGAAGGGCTAGAGATGGGAACACTTAAAATTTTCAGTGTGGAGGAAGTGGCTTGGTGGGTAAGGTGCCTGTCACACAAGCTGAGGACCAGAGTTTGGTCCCAGGCACCCACATAAAAGCTGTGCGTGAGGAGCTAGAGAGCGGCTCAGTGGTTAAGGGCATTGGCTGCTCTTCCACAGGACCCAAGTCCGATGGCCAGCAGTCACATGGTGGCTCACAGCTTTCTGTAACTCCAATCCTGGGGATCCTGCTACCTTTTCTGGCTTCCACAGGTGCGCAAGCAATGCATAGACATACATGCAGGCAAAATACCCATACACGCACCAAAAAAAAAAAAAATAATAATTGCAGGCCTCCTGTGCCTGTAATAGTGTTGGTGGGACAGACTGGCAGACCTCTAGGGCTCACTGCCACCCAGGCTATTCAGGGAACCCCAAGTCTGTAAGAGACGATCTCAGAAACAAGGTGGACAGCTCCTGAAGGTTGACATCCGGCCTACATTCACATGAATACACACATAAATCGGGGTGGGGACACTTTGTCTTACACTTAGGTCAAAGGTTCTGATCCATGTTTGGCTGCCACTGTTGCTGTGGACAGAATGGTGGCAGGAGGGCATAGCAGAGGGAAGTCACTCACTTTTTAGAAGCCAGGACACACAGAGACAATTTATACCTTTCCAAAGCTTGGTGTGGTGAAGCACACTTTTAATCCCAGCACTCAGGAGGCAGAGGCAGGTGGATCTCTGTGAGTTTAACGACAGCCTGGTCTACAGAGCGAGATCCAGGACAGGCAGGACTATATAGTGACACACTGTCTCAAAAAACAACAAAAAAGCAAACCCCTTTGACTTTCCTCTGCTGCAGTGGTTCCCGACCTTCCTAATGCTGCGGCCCTTTAATACAGTCCCTCATGCTGTGGGGACCCCAGCCACAAGATTATTTCATTGCTACTCCATAACTAATTTTGCTGTTGTTATGAATTGTAAATATCTGATATGCAGAATACCTGATATGTGACCCCCAGGTTGAGAACCACTGCTCTAATCCCATACTGCCCTGTTCATTAAAGAATCACTGATAAGTACCCTCAGGGTCCAGTCAAACCTCTCAACACATGAGCTTTGGAGGAGACATTTTATACTAAAACATTGAAAACCAAAGTGAATCTGATGATAATGTGATCCATATATATATGTCTGCTTATCTTGGGGTGTAATTGCTGTGATCCTCGTTTCAGCACCTCTAGCCTGTCTCCCTTGATCTGTACACTGTTTATTAAATCTCTTTTTCAATGCCCTCAAGTGAGAAGAGTTACAGCCATCAGTTCTAAACTGTGGACCATCTGTCCCTAGGCCCTTGGACTGGACAGTGCCAATGAGAAAGGCTTGTACAGAAGGGGTGAAGCCCAGCTGCTCATGAATGAGTTTGAGTCAGCCAGAGGTGACTTTGAGAAGGTACTGGAAGTCAATCCTCAGAATAAGGCCGCAAGACTGCAGATCTCCGTGTGCCAGAAGAAGGCCAAGGAGCACAATGAGCGGGACCGCAAGGTGTATGCCAACATGTTCAAGAAGTTTGCAGAGCAGGACGCAAAGGTGTGTGCAAGGCCTTGACCGAGGCTCGCCCAGCAGAGCGGACAAGGTCGGGTGGCCACCCTGAGAGAAACGAGGCTAAGGAAGAGACTCCAGTGTGGCCAGAGGCTGCTGGGGGTGCACAGGTTGGGTGGGGCTCCAACACTGTCCAAACAGAGGCACAGGTGCTGAGGCCCTGCGTGTCCGTGGAAGAGTTGGAGAAGCTAACTCCTTGAGACGTAGCAAAGCTCTTGGTTTTTGCTTTATTTTGTTTTGTTTTGTTTTGTTTTGTTTTGTTTTTGCAAGACTCTACAGACCTGGCTAGCTTCATCTCAGAGATCCTCCTGCCTCTGGCTCATGAGTTCTAGGATTACAGGCATCTGTTACCAAACCAAGTTAGCTTGTTATTTAAAAATAACAATTCAGCCAGGTGGTGATGGCGCACACCTTTAATCCTAGTGCTTGGGAAGCAGAGGCAGATAGATCTCTGAGTTCGAGGCCAACCTGGTCTACAGAGTGAGTTCCAGGACAGCCAGTGCTACACAGAGAAACCCTGTCTTGAAAAGAAAGAAAAATGCTCAGCCCATCAGTATTTTTTTCCAAGTAACAGTTTCTGGTTGCGATGTCCAGCTTGACTTGGAGACAGGTGTGTCACCGCTGTCCCTTTACTGTACACGCTACCGTGTGTGTGAGTGCCAAGCTGGCAGGAGATCTGTCTGAAGCCAGGTCAGCTTCTTGCCCCACAGTCATCCTCTGCTCCCAGTTCTGTCCTCGATGCCTGGCTTCCTCTAGCACAGGACTCAATTAGTCAACAGCCACCTCAGAGAGCAAGCTCTTCTGTTGGATACCACCACCTCCACTTCCCAACTGTGCACCCCAAATACAAGCATGCACATTTATTGTAGACCTGATAAACCCATCTTGGGAAGGCAGAGGTTAATTTCACCTCCTCCTCCTTTAACCCTCAGGAAGCGGCCAGCAAAGCAATGAGCAAGAAGACTGTAGAAGGAGCGGCCGGGAAAAGATGCGAGAGTCGGGCCATGGAAGGAGGAAAGGCTGAAGGCCATGTATGACGCCGCGCCAAGGAGGGAAGAGAGTCCTCATGAACTCGGCCCTCCTTGCTGGGCTCACACCCAACTCAGGACTGCACAGTGTTTAGTGTAAGGTTTGTTACCGTCTCTGTGATTCTGGAAGCAAATGGCAAAACCAGTAGCTTCCCAAAATAACACCCTGCTGCTGCCCGGGGGTGGGGGTGGGGGTGGGAGACATGCCAGGGAACAGAACAGAAAGGGCCGTTGGTGTGGAGAGACCAAGCCAGCAGCTCAAGTCCAGCTCATTTCAGTTTGTCACCTTTCGGTGTCCAACAGTGTCCCTTGAGATGATCCTAGTGCCCGGCTGCTGTGAGATTCTACATCAGCACTTCAGTAGCATTGCAGGAGCCTTGGAAAACTAACTCAGTGCACCCCTACTTTCCCACTGGGAGGCAGGGCAGGGGGTGGAAGGGGAGGTTTTCCCCAGGTCCACAGCAGAAAACAGCGGCCACTTCCTGCCTGTCCAGTGGCTTCCCAAGTTCCCGTCTCAGACTCTTGTGAATATGGCTTTCTGTCATACCCAGCTTGTCCCACGGAGTCTGTCATTACTCCAACACCCTCATTAGTGGTGGCAGGCGGGAGTTTTGGGGTTCGCTTTCCCTAATTAAAATGAACTTCGGAGGTGTGGAGAGCAGTTGGAGTGGCCTTGTTTTCCCACTGTCCTCCCTGTCAAGAATGACGTTAGCACTTAGTGCGTTCTGTCCCGACTGCTGCCCAGCTCCAGTTTCCGGTCTCTGCCCCACTGTGAAGAACCTGAGGCTTGCTCTTGTCCTAGACCTGGAGTGGACTGACGTCCAAATCCCACTAAGACTGATGCAGTTACTCTTTTTTTTGTTTTTTTGTTTTTTTGTTTTTAATTGCTTGTAAGCTTATATACTGCTTTATGGAAGAAACTTCACACTCCTCTATCATGCAAAAATACTTTTTCACTTTTTACTTTTTAGCTTGGGTTTTGAACGGCAAAATCTGTGAGGTTTGAAAGCAGGCAGTTCCTCTTAGGGTGAGGGTACCTGGGTGTCGGCTGGCAGCTGCTCTCCCTGTGCCTCTTGGTTCTGGTGTGGCCTGTAAAGGCTGCTGGCTTCCCATGCAGGTACATCAAGCCAAAAATCTCCAGTCCTTAGGCATTGGATCAGGGCAAGATTTAAAGAGTCATGTAGTTGGGTTTTAGTCCTATGGGTAATGTATGGAATTGAGCACAGCTTGCTTCTCCATAGCCTATGAAACCCCCAAGGGGATACACCCAGCAGCCCAGAGAGCCGTTCACCTAAGCCTGGAAACCTCCCTTTCCTAGCCCTAGGGACACTGACAGTTGCATTTAGATGGGTTTTTATTTTTATGGTGGTTTTAATAAAACAGTCTCATTGTTAAATTAGGACCTTAAAACCTACAAATCAAGTTGTTTTCCCACTGTTCCAATTTTATTCTACATGCAACAGATGGAATTAAGTTTCGAGAATTTCTTTTACTGGTGACTGAAACGCCTCGAATTTCACATTTCATGCTTCTGCCTCTTTCCATGGATGTTGTAAATCCTGGTCTCACCTAGGAAGTACACAGAGCAGGAGTTGACTTCTTATTTAACTCTCTAATGTCTGTAGTTCTATTGACTAGAATACAGAAGCAGTGAGGACATGGCTGCATTGGACCTAACAAAATAGGCCAGTTAGCTTTTTACAGGAAACCTCTTTGTCAGAAAACAGGGGACCCTCACCAGCTCTCTCCCGAGTGTATATCGTGGGCCAAGGGGACTGGTTCCGGGAGGAGGAGGTGTGCAGCACCGCTGGACCATACATATTCTTATAGTCAGAAATTTCAACAGTTTATCTGGAATTAGAGTCTTCAAACCACCTTTAGACTGGGTACAGTGATGGGTACCAGATGATAAAGTTAAATTTTGGGTTTTAAAAAATCATTTAGATGCTTGGCATAGTGGTGTACTCTTTTAATCCCAGCACTCAGGAGGCAGAGACAGGCAGATCTCCGAGTTCCAGGCCAGCCTGCGCTACAGAGTGAGTTCTTGGACAGCCAGGGCTACACAGAGAAACTCTGTCTCAAAACAATACAAAAAAATCATTTAGATGCATTTTGTGTTCCTTAAATAAATTTTTTTAAAAGTGGTTCTTCCTTGTTCTTAGGTTGTTTTTGATTTTTAAATTTTACTTACCTTGACTTTACTTACGGTGTGTGTTTGAGTGTATGTGTGTCCAGGTGCCCTTAGAGACCAGAAGAGGACTTTGGACCCCTAGAACTAGAGTTACAGGGAGTTGTGAGCCAGATGTGGGTGCTGGGAATTGAACCTGAGCCCTCTGCAGAACAGTAAGTGCTCTTTAACTGCTGGCCACCTCTTGCCCCACCCCTTCATTGTTCTTGGCTTTGTCTCAAAGGTCTCTTTATTACTGTTTCAATGTGGGGGCGCGGTGTTGACCTGCATATGTATGTATACATGCACTGTGTGCTTTAGGTGGCCAGAGAAGATACATGAGAGCATCAGATCCCCTGGGACTAGAGTTAGGGATGGCTGGGAGCCACCATGTGGGTCTGGGAACTGAACCAGGTCCTCTGCAAGAGCAGCCAGTGCTCTTAACCTCTGAGCCATCTCTGCAGCCCTGATAAACAGCCTCGAAAGAAAGATGTTCTGGTCCCCAGCCATCATGCTGCAGACGATGGACCTCCAGTGACCTCAGAAGCTCTACAGTAATCACTGTTCTGTTGCTGTGACAAGGTGCCGTGACCTAGGCAGCCATAAGAAGGGACTACCTGGGGCTTGCAGCTTCAGAGTCACGAGTCCACTAATACACCTCCTCTAACAAGGCCACACCTTCTAAGACTTGCAAGCAGTTGCACCAACTGGGGAACACGCTTTCAAACAGAAGCCTGTGGGGACCGTTATCATTTAAACCACCACTGGGCTGGTCTGTCCTTGGATGCAGAAAAGCTGTTTGGGTTGAAAAAACTCTGATGGAGCCCAGTTAAAGGAATGAGATTTGGGGAGCTGGAGTGATGGCTCAGTTGTTAAGAGCAGTGGCTGCTCTTCCCAAAGTCCTGAGTTCAATTCCCAGCAACTATGTGGTGGCTCACAACCATTTATTATGAAATCTGATGCCCTCTTCTGGCCTGCAGATGAACATGCAGACACAGCACGCATACATAAATAAATAATGGTTTAAAAAAGAGAGAGTGAGTCGGGTGGTAGTGGTGCACGCCTTTAATCCCAGCACTCGGGAGGCAGAGCCAGGCAGATCTTTGTGAATTCGAGGCCAGCCTGATCTACAGAGAGAGATCTAGGACAGGCTCCAAAACTACACAGAGAAACCCTGTCTCGGAAAAACCAAACCAAACAAACAAACAAACAAAAACTCAGGAGAGGGGAGGGAGTCCTAGACTGGACATGCTGCTGACACCGTTCCAGAATAGGCCTCTTCTAGACCACACTGTGGCCCTTCCCATCAGAAGAGAAGGGGCATTCCGTGGGCCAGGAATCCAGTAAAGGCGCGGGCCCCACTCCACCTGGGAGAAGCAAGCCAGCACTGTGGCCCTGAGGGCACCTCCTCCCCGAAGCCACTCTGGATGAAGTGGGGGGTGTGGGTGTGGTGCTTTTGGACTCTGAGTGGCAAGCCCTCCCTCCCTCCCATCTTGCAACCTGATTAGCTTGAGAAAGGACAAAGATTCTGTTATTCCCTCATCCTGAGCAGCCAGTTCTGTTTATTGGAATGCCGCTGTTCACTGAAGGTAAGTCCACGGCAAGGTGCTCAGCTCCACACTGGCCCCCCCACACCCCAGGGGTCCATGGGGTCAGCTCCAGAGAACAGTAATGGAAAAGCTGCCCTGAAGCCTCAGACTGGAATGGAGCACACTCACTTCCTGAAGTCTCGCTCTGGTAACCTTCCAGATGTGGGAAGACAAGGCTGCTTCGAGGGACTCACCTTCTGAGAGCCAGGAGCACTAGTCTGTCTCGGTTGACGGGGTACACCTAGACTCTAGGCCTTTCTTACTGTTATTCGGTGTTTCTGGACCAAGTCGGCTTCGGGGCGATGTGTTTTTATAAAGTAGCTCTTGCCTCGGGACATCATGACTCAGCTTCAGGTCATCTCTGTAGAGCTCCTGACCAAGAAAAGAGATAGAACAAATTAGGTAATTATTAGTATTTAGGGGCAGGGTGGGGCTGACCTCAAGAGTCACCAGCCAGCTCTGTATTATATATGCTCACAACCAGGTTCCCACACAGCAGTCTGGATTGGTTTTTTGTTTTGTTTTGCCTTTTTATCTTTTTATTTATTCTTCTTTCTGACAATACATCCCAACCAACCACAGCCTCCCCTCCCTCCAGTACCCCACTCCACCCACCTCCATTTCCCTTCAGAAAAGAGCAGGCCTCCAAGGGATATCAGCCAAACAGCATAACAAGATGAAGTACGACCAGGCACAAACCCTCATATCAAGGCTGGATGAGGCAACCCCATAAGAGGATAAGGGTCCAAGAGCAGGCAAGAGTCAGAGACAGCCCATTCCCACTGTCCAGAGTCCCACAAACACCCCAAGCTAAATAACACGGCAAACAGCACAGGACCAAAGGCAGACCCGTGCAGGCTCTGTGACTGTCACTTTAGTCTCTGCGAGCCCCTGGGCCCTGCTTAGTTGACTCTGTGAGCCATGTTCTGGTGTCCTTGACTCTTGCCTCCTACATTCTTTCCTTTCCTTCCCCTCTTCCTGGGGTTCCTGAGTTCCACCTAATGTTTGGGTGTGGCTCTCTGCTACCGCCCCCATCCGCTGCTGGAGGAAGCCTCTCTGAGGACAGTGGGGCCAGGCAGCAGTCTATGAGTGTAGCAGAATATCCTCAGGAGTCATGCCATTGACTTTTTGTTGTTGTTTTGGGGGGTGGGTTGGTTAGTTGGTTAGTTGGTTGGTTGGTTGGTTGGTGTTTGTCAGTGGTGTTTGGTTTTACCCTAGTTCTCTAAGCCATCTACCTTCCAGTTCCTGGACATCCAGGCAGTGTCAGCCATGGGCTCCCTCCTGTGGCTTGGGCCTAAGTTAGATGAGCCGTTGGTCGGCCGCTTCCCACAAGCTCTGAGCCACCATTGCCCCAGCACATGCTGCAGGCCGGACAGGTTATGGGTCAAATGTCCCCATCCCACCACTGGACGCCTTACCTGGTTACGGAAGATGGCTGGTTCAGGCTTCATATCTTCGATTACTAGGAGTCCTCACTAGGGTCACTCTCATGGGTTCCAGGAAGTTTCCAGTGCGCTAGGTTCCCACATCACCCCCCCCCATGCCCCCAATTCTACTTGTCCCTCCCTACCCCACCTGGTCCCTCCTGTTCCCATCCCTACCCATCCCCAGTCCACCCACAAGGTCTATTTCCCTTCCCAGGGAGATCCCTGCATCCCAAGGGGACACTTCCCCATTGCTGGTGGAAGTACAGACTTGTACGGCCACTATGGAAATCACTGTGGCAGCTCTTCAGAAAATTGGGAATCAGTCTGCCTCAAGACTGAGCTGTACCACCCTTGGGCATATACCCAAAAGGCACTCCATCCTGTCACAAAGGCGCTTACTTGCTCAGCTGTGTTCATAGCAGCTTTATTCATAATAGACAGAAGCTGGAAACAACCTAGAAACTGAAGAATAGATAAAGAAAATGGTATATTACCCAATGGAGTATTACTCAGCTGTTAAAAAAAATGACATCTTCAAATAGGCAAATGGATAGAACTAAAAAAAATCATCCTGAGTTGGCAACCCAGACCCAGAAAGACAAGCGTGGTGTGTACTCATTTGTAAGTGGACATGAGCTGTTAAGTAGAGGATAACCAGGTAGGGTCCTTAGATTGCTCCAGATGACCTCAAGACACCTGGTATGCAATTGCAGAAAGCAGCTGGGGCCCACCCAAAATGGCTTCGACCCCAAGGGAGGGTAAGGCAGCCCCTTTTGAGCCTGCTCTGGGCTGAGGTTAAGTGTACTTTGAGGTAATTGGGGATAGACCCTAACTGATACAGGAATCATTATGATTGGCTCGTGACACCTGGTCAGCAAGTGTGGTTGCAGTGTCAGGGGTCTGTCTGACTGAAAATAGCAAGAACAGTTCCTGCTTGTGGCTGGGTAGGACCCTGATTGCCTACCAGACTGGACGTCCTTCCTGAGGGTCTGACTGAAGCCAGACATGAGTCAGCATAGGATGGTGGGGTAATATGGGGCAGAGGTCTTAGCAAACGGCCCTGGTCCCTACAACCATGCTACAATCCACAGACCCAGAGAGGCTAAGTAGCAAGGAGGGATCTGGGAGGGGGACACCTTGAATTTTTTTTTCTGTCTAAAAACCTAAACCCAGGCTGGCAAGGTGTCTCTGGGTAAAGATGCCAGCTTCCAAACCTGACGACCCGAGTTCAGCCCCCAACGGGCAAGTTGTCCTCTGACCTCCACACATTGACACTGACACAAAATTAAAAATCATTTTAAAAACATCGTGCCTATACGCTAATTAAAAACAAACAAAATACAGGGCTGGAGAGACGGCTGAGCAGTTAAGAGCATTTGCTGCTCTTACAGGGAACCCAGGGTGGGTTTACAGCCAGAAACAAATATAAGTCCAGTTCCAGAGGACATGTTGCCTCTTTTGACCATAACAGACAGCTACACACGGCTGAGCACATGAACTCACACAGGCACACACATGCACATAAAAATAAATGAAAACAAGTCAGCTGGACATGGTAGCACACACCTTTAATCCCAAAATTTGGGAGGCAGAGGCAGAGGCAGGTGGATCTCTCTGAGTTCAAGGCCAGCCTGGTCTACAAAGTGAGTTCCAGGACTATTACACAGAGAAACCCTGTCTCAGGGGGGAAAAAAAAGAATTCTTAACCCCAAGCCAGACATGGTAGCACACACCTTTAATCTCATCACTCAGGAGGTAGAGGAATATTGGAGCCCATTGAGGTTTCCTTGTGACTTTACCCAGCAGGTCTGCATAAAGAGGATGATTGGACCACGGGCCTGAGTACCAGGTGTCTGAGATGGTCTGCACTTGGCTGTGCTGAGGGGAGGTCTTTTGCTCCACTCCTTGGCATTCCTTTAAAAGCCCTTTGGCAGAGACAGTCGGGGGCCGATGGATTAGGATCCAGGTCCTCACGAGGCTATCCTGTGTTTCCTATCTGTTTCTCTTCCCTCTAAATTTCAATCTAATAATTTCCTGCTCCTGCTCAAGAGTACCCTGGGGAAATGTGGGGGTGGGATCCCCCCCACACAGAAGCAGGTGGAGCTCTCAAATTGAGGGCCAGCCTGGTCTACATAGTGAGATTCTTTCTCAATAAATAAATAACTAGAAGGTGGTGGCATGTGCCTTTTAAGCCCAGCATACTAGAAGGCAGAGGCAAGCCAGTCTGGTCTACAGAGGGAGTTCCAGGGCTACACAGAGAATCCTTGTCTCAAATAAATAAATAATAAATAAATAAATAAATAAATAAATAAATAAATAAATAAATAAATAAATAAACTTTAAGCCCATACATAGTGTTCTTTCTAAAGATGACACTGGCCTGGATATGAAGTTAAGAAAAGTGACTCAGGGCTGGAGAGATGGCTCAGGGGTTAGGAGCACTAGCTGCTTTTTCAGAGGACCTGGGTTCATTTCCAGCACCCATATGGCAGCTCACAACTGTCTGTAATTCCAGTTCCAGGGAATCTGACACCTTTACACCAATGCACATAAAATAAAGTTAAATAAGTTTTTTTTAAAAGAAAGAAAGAAAAAGAGAAGAGAGAAAGAAAAAGGAAAAGAAAGGAAAAAGAAAGAAAGAAAAAGGAAAAAAAAGAAAAAGAAAATGTGACTCACAAACACCCCTAAGAGATCTGGGAATGAACACCTTGCTTCACTGCTCCCATGCCCAGCATATGGCACACCACACCAGTCTGGTCCATGGTAGATACTCAATAGTTTGGTCCTTCACTTTCCTTGGAATGTGGAAGCCAGAAGCACACCATATTCTAGCCATCCTCCACCCAGATGACCAACCAGCAACTTGACTTTGAGGCCGCCATAGCTGTAGAATGGGTCTGTGCTCTTCAGACCATACTCACCTTCTTTCATTATGTGAGTGTGTGTGCACCTGTGTGTGCACATGCATGGCAGATCACAAGACAGTTTGCACAGTTGGTTTGCACCTTCTGCCAGGTGGGTTCCAGGGGTCAAGTCAGGCCGTCAGGCTTGGCAGCACGGCCTTTACCTGCTGAGCCATCTCACTGGCCCAATACAACAGGATATTGTTATGTAGCCCTGGCTGGCCTGGAACTCGCTATGTAGACCAAGCTGGACCTGCCTCTGGACCTGCCCCAGGTGCTGGGATTAGAGGTGTGCGTCACCATGCCCAGCCACACTGGCTTTTTATACGGATGCTGGGGACCTGAACGTAGGTCCTCTCGCAGGCACAGCAAGCCCTTTGCTGACTCAGCCATCGTAACATGTAAGTCAGTAGCTCAGTGCCTTCTAAAAGTTGTGCAGCCAGTCTCCAAACCTTCCATCTCTCAACTCTGCAACTGTGCTAGTAAGCCGTAAGTCCTCACAACGCGCCCCCCCCCCCCGCCCCTGCATTCACCCCTCCACATCTCTAGGGTTAACTACTGTGAGCAGACTCATGCAGTATTTTTTCTTTTTTGCAGTGTTGGGCATCAAAGCCAAGGCCTCACACCTGCTAGGCAAGGGCCCCAGCCCAGGACGTCTTATCTTTCTATGACTGCATTATTCCACATAGCATTAGGTTCCCTGTTGAAGCAGGTGTGAAGGAGCTCCAGTCCCAAAGCTGAATGACCCATTGTATCCATTCATCTGTGGGCGGAGCTGTGTTTCCGCCCTTTTGTGCGCTTGTGAAAAAGCTGCTATGAAGAGCCAGGTGGGTGTGGTGGCACACACCTGTCATCCCAGCACCTAGGAGGTGGAGGCAGAAGATCAGGAGTTCAAAGCCGGTCTGGGATACTTGAGACCTCGTCAAACGAAAAACTGCATGTAGTGCTTGGAAGAAAGAAAAAGGAAAAAGAACTTTGTGTAAAGAAAGAGTCTCACTGATTCACTTTCAGTGGCTATAATGGCCTTTGGTGTGTGTAGTTTACGTATCACATGTCTGTGTGGGTGTGGGTGAGGCCAGAGGTTGATGTCCAGTGTCATCTTTGGTAGCTGAATGAATCAAGTTCTTTCTCTGAACCAAAGCTCATCCATTTGGCTGAACTGGCTGGTCAATGAGGTGCTGGGATCCACCTGTCTACATGGTCCCCAGTACTGCAGCTTCAGACGTGGCGCCCACTACTCCCACCTAGGGTGTGCCACTAACTACACCATGAGTGCTGGGGATCTGAACTCAGGGCCCCAGTGTAAAGCAGGCATTTTTCCAAGTGAGCCATCTCCCCTAGTTCCTTAATGCCCTTTTGACAGACAGAATCTTTTCACTTCTCCGAGTTCCCACCCCCCAGATTTTGTCTCGTTTTCCAAACCATACAGTCTCTTGGGAGACATATTGAAGTGCTTGGAATTTTGAAAGCGAAATGAAGCGCATCTTCCCGACAGACATACCAGCTAAGCACTGCTGAGCCACCCAGCCAGTGGAGACAGACTGCACACGGTTGTTGAGAAATGTTGGAAAGAGGTGGGTGCTGAACTACAGGTTCTCCATCTCCTGTGTAGGCAGAGAATGGACACTTGATTTAATAAAGTGATCTGGGGTTTTGATTTGGGATTGTTTTGCTTTTGTATTTGACGTTAGGAAGTAATCGCTCCTTTGGCACGCATGTGTGCATGGTGTGAGGGGCATTTGCACAAGTGTGCTTGTGAGTGGAGGTCAGAAGTTTGACATTAGGGTCTGCCTCTCCCTTGAACCCGGAGCTTGTCAAGTCAGCTGCTCAAGCTGGCCATATTACTTGGAGGTCCCCTGTCTTGACCTCACAAGCACTGGGATCATGACGTGGGCCACCCTTGCTTTCTGATTCAATATTCTAGTTTTTAGATTCAAATGGACCTGTGTAGCTTGTGTGTTTTTATTGCATATGCTACTGCCTGGTATAAATGGCAGTCAGGGTACAGGTACCCTATATGAAATCCCATACACCACCACT